>JBANCY010001279.1:0-12266 GCA_037040045.1 Phorticella flavipennis | reverse complement strand
ACCTGAGCAGGAATCGAACCTACGTCTCTTTGTTTGGCAAGCCAGTGCGCTATGCACTGGGCTACCGAGACCCCCATACATAGCTTCACAAAATAATCTCGTCAAAATTCTTTCTAAATTTTGACCTGTTCATACCACTTGCTCTGCCACTCAGGGTCTCGTCTCCTCCATTCCGCTCCAGATTCAGTTCTAACTCTAACTTTCTATCTATCTCCATCAGCTGTCTGCTCTGCGTCCCTCTCCCAACCCTACCCCTACCTCCCCACCTGACACTGTTCTTCCTTCTCTTCCAACGTGCTCTTCTCACGCTCCGGGCCCTCCATTAGCCGGCCACTTTGTTGCGACAAGCGTCCTTAATCCGGACAAGCCACCAACAGTGGGCCCATTGTGGCCGCCTCCCGAGACGCAAATCCTTGTCGATTGCTCACTTTAATGCTCGACACCCTGCCGAAGCTCTGTTGGGCCCTCGTTCCGGGCCCGTTTGCGCCCGGCTCTCCTTATTTACGTCATGTTGTACATGTTAAGCCGACAAATCGGTTGCGATTGATTAAAGTATGTCCGGGCGCGTTGCAACCACCCTGTGCCTGTGCGGCGCACGCACCACTCGCGCCCGGTGGCAACGCCCGCACAGGATTGGTCGATTGCTCGATTTACCGATTTACCGATTGCTCGATTGCAATCTTGACTTCATTATCGGCTTTGACATATTTTTTTTGTTCCGTCCGTGGTTCGACGTGCGAGCGGAAGTTAAGCCGCTGGCGACGTTCACCTTAGCCGTCCGCCGCCTGCTCTCCGAGTGCTGTGAGTTGCATGAAATTTGTCATATCCTTATCCGGGCTTACGCATCTCGTCCTGGTGGTGGCGGTGGTGGTGGTGGTGGTTGAGCATATTTCAGCCAAAGTAGGCGTGAAATGCCCGTGTCGAAGCCGGCAAAGCCGTTCGCCGTTCGCACAAGGATTTGCCGCCAACTTCCGTTTGTGGCCAACTCCCAGTGGAGCACTAGAGACACCGGGCAACGCCTGCGGTTGCCGCTCCGTGAAATCGATGCATGCATGCGTCCGGGATTAGGCAAATTTTTTTCCAACCGAGTGCAAAGACCAAGGATGCGACACGGGCTTAGACCCTGCAGCCACTGGGTAGTCGGGCACTCGGCTAGTCGGCATTAGTCTTAACTTTAAATTTATAGTTGGATCGAAAGTCCCTGCTCGGGCGCCAAGTACAGTTTTGAGTTATTAATAAGAATGGTTTTGCAACTGGTAGGGATTTGGTTAATAGGCATAGGGGGCGCCCCATAAGGAACTCTATATATTCCAAGCTTGAAACTAGTGTGTGACAGTGTCCCTGCTCGGGCGCCAATGCTACAGAGAGGAGCTAAGGATAGTATAGCAAGAAAGGTGTTAATAGGCGGGGTGTCAAGGCATCTGAGAGACTGAAGGAACATTTGAGGAACTTGGAGAATAGCTTGGAGTCACTCAACCAGCCATTTGATATCGTTTGAAAGGAATAGGAATGATTCGGAAATTATGCAATCGGGTGCGGTAAGAACCTAGAAGAACTGACGCCTAAAACCCAAAGTTTATTTTCAAAGAATTCGGACTGTCGATGAAAAGTGGGTCCATTAGGATAATCCCGAAAGTCGGCCATCGTATGGATACCCTGGCCATGACTCATCATTGACAAGCAAGCCTAACATCCACAGTTGAAACACCAATCCCTGTCCCTATTCGGGTGCCATACCTTGTTATAGATGTAAACAAGCGTAGGGTATAAATATTTGATAGGAAATATGGTATATTTAACAACTGAAAGAGGCGAAAAATATGTCACAAGTTTCCGACAAAACTTTGTTCTGTTTGAAGATTTTCAAAATGTTCCTGCTTGGGCGCCATATCTGAGCATAGGATTTAAACTAGATGAGGATTTAATTCGACAAGATTCTATTTTAGAACATTTTTAAGAAGTGTACCTCCTCGGGCGCCATGTCTCAGAAAGATCTAAACAAGATTAGGGTATTACTGTCATAACCAAAACTTAGTCACAAGCTTTCAATATAAATTTATAAAGACGATTTCACAATTTCCCTGCTCGGGCGCCATATCAGAGCGTAAATTTAAATAAGATTGGCGTCTGACTATTTGATAATGAATTTGGGATATTTAATAACTGAATTAAGATTTTATGTATATTTATACCCTGATCCCATTTAAAAAATGCGAAGAAGGGTATAATAGTGTTTTTGATATGTATGTAAAAGGCAGAAGGAGGCGTGGCAGATCCCATAAAGTATATATATTCTTAATCAGCATCAATAGCCGAGTCGATTTAGCCATGTCCGTCTATCCGTCCGTCCGCCCGTCCCTCCGTCTGTCTGAACGCGTCGATCTCGGAAACTACAAAAGTTACAGACTGCACACTTGGTATGAATATCCGTGTATAGCATACACAGTACTAGTTTGCTTCAAATTTCAGATGCCACTCCCCTTCGCCCGAAAATTGATGAAAACTATTTTTGATAAAATGGCCATAACTTTGGCATTTAGAGAGCAATCGGATAAAGGATATGGGATATAAAAGTCAGGTCATACGAGACTGGAGATAAAAAGGAGTTATAAGATTGAAAATGAGCTATAAGATAGGATGTAAAATGTAGGATGTAGAACCTAGGATATATATCCTGGAAGATAGCATTTTTTACGGTTTGTTCAACCACGTCTAAAAGGTTTGAATTGAAAAAAAAAAATACCTGAGAGTGAGGAACACTACAGGGTCATGCACTCTCGACATGAGTGGTGCTCGAACCCACGACATCTCGGTATGCACAGCAGCAGGGTAGCCACTGCACTACCAAAGCCCCTGCGATGGAGGTGGGAAATATGCTAAGGATAATCGACTATAGGAATTGCCATTCCGACTGAAAGTTTGATGGACCCAAAGATGGACAGGCAGATGAACAGATGAACGTCTGAAATATCGAAAACTACAAAAGCTACAGACTTCAAACTTGGCATGGGGATCCTTGTATAGCATACACAGTACTAGTTTGCTTCAAATTTCAGATGCCACTCCCCTTCGCCCGAAAATCGATGAAAACTATTTTCACCAAATTCGGTAGCTAGGATGATGATTAGAAGCTGCAGAATTTCTCAAAATTTTGATACACCCCTCCATTGTCCCGGAAAGTGACGATATGTGTATAGCAGTCACTGTTTTTATGTTAGAATCATCCAATTTGATATGTGGATGTCCAAAGTTACTATATAGAAAGTGGCATTCAAAACTTAATTGGGTCCCCCCTAAAAAAAACAAGTGCTTATATTTTCTACAATACTTAACATAGTGTTTCGAATTCCATCCTAAAAATTTCAAAATAATTGGATCATAAACACCGAAGTTATAAGACTCAAAAGTGGCCGAAAACGGGCTAAAACGGTCAGAGGGGAAAAATTGTCCCTGCTCGGGCGCCAAAAGGGCGCAAAGGAAAATAACTTTTTAAAATACATAGTAAACGATTTTGGAAAAGATATAGATATAGATTCACAGGAATATGTTAATGTCAGTACAGTTATAAACAGCTTTAGAGGCTGAAGAGCTGAAAAAGATGAGCTATTGGTTGTGTGTGGTGTGTGTGGAGTGCGCGACTTGGGGAGGTTTGGAGCACGCCCCATGGAGTAAGGGGTACGGGAGACGATATACGGTCAGCTCTGTGATTGCTCCACATTGAACACTTGCGCTAATTACAATCGCAATTACGTGTCGTGCGAATCTGAATCTCAATGCGAATGCGAATCCGCGTCCGCGTCCGCGTCCGCGTCCGCGTTGCCATCCAACGGCTTGGGAGCCCAAACGCATTCGCACTTCCCATCATTAGGCTACCGTCCGAGCTTGTTGAATTGGGGTAGAGCTGGCGGAGGGACAGGGGGAGCCCAGAAGGGGGCGGGGGGGGCAGAGCACAGTGTGGCAAATTAATCAAATTAGCTCCAATTTTTTTCCGCCGCCTTTGGGCTGTTGTTAGGCCGAGTTTTTATTTGTTGTTATACTCTTTCCGAAGAGAAGAGTATATTCACTTTGTCCCACAGTATGTAATGCATCGAAGGAAACGTCGTAGAACCCCAGATGTTACATTCGGAATGGTCGGGAGGACCGAGGCAATAGTTTGAGCTTTGTACGTCCATCTGTCCGTCGGTCCGTCGGTTCATCAGTCTGTAAGTATGCAAATTAGTCCTTCAGTTTTTAAACTATCGTAATGAAACTTGTCGGAACCCATCGGATCGGATCCCTATATCATATAGCTGCCTTATAACCATAAACAGGTCTTGCCCCTATTTCCCATAGTTTCCAACTTATTGGACTAAAAGCTTGCATACTTCCAAGACTCGGTATTATCAACCGCTCCACTAAATTTCATAAGGATCGGACTTCTATATTATAAAGCTGCGATATAACCATAAATCGGTTTTTTCTATATCTATAAGATAAAAGTTCACATACTCCCAAAAAGCATTATCACCTACCGCTCCACCAAATTTCATAAGGATTGAACCACTATAGAATATAGCTGCCATATAATCATAATTCGGTTTTGCCCATATTTCCCATGTTTTCCAACGTAAAGTTCACATAATCCCTAAAATTCTTATTATCGACCGCTCTAGAAAATTTTATAAGGACCAAATTTCAATATCATAAAGCTGCCATATAACCATAAATCGGTTTTGCTTATATTTCACATGTTTCCTAACGTATTGAACTGAAAGATTATATATTCTCAAGACTCGTTATTATCTACCGCTCCACCAAATTTCATAAGGATCGGACTTCTATATAATATAGTAGTGATATAACCAAAAATTGGTTTTGACCATAGTTTCTGACGCTTCTAACTTATTGGACTCAAAGCTCACATACTTCCTAAATTCTTTATTATCTACCGCTTCGTCAAATTTCATATGGATTGAACCATTATATTATATAGCTGTCATATAACCAGAAATGGTTTTTGCCCATATTCCCCATGTTTTCCAGCGTATTTAACTGAAAAATTACACATTTCCAAGTTTCATTAATGTCTACCGCTCTAGCAAATTTCACAAGGATCAGTCTACTATATCATATAGCTGTCATATTACCAAAAGTCGCATTTTGCCCATATTTCTCATGTTTTCTTACGTGTTAGACAGATAGTTCAGACACTTCCAATATTCGTTATTATATACTGAGTTCTTCGAAAAGAGTATAAAATCTTCGACTCGCCGAAGATAATCCTTCCTTATTTGTAGCCGATCGCAGAAATCATTTTAATGACGTCGGCCCCAAACAATTGAGTTGTCAACTGTGTACGTAGCGGGGCAGGGGGCGTGGCGTTTTGGGGCGTTGATGGCATTAATAAACGCAATGCGCATATGCAAAAAGCTGGCCGGCGGCAAAGTGCAACTGCAACTGCCACAAAATGCCACAAAATGCGGCAACTGTGGCAACTGTGGCAACTGTGGCAACTGCAACAATGTTAATTACCAAAGCAACGACAAAGCGACAAAATTGTAACAGTGGCAACGCCTAAGGCCCCCCTTGTCTTTTTTCCACTTTTTTTTTGCATACCATAAAAATGAGGCGTTGCCAGATGCGCTGCAGCAGCACGGAAACGGCCCAAGGCCGTGCAGTTGGCAAACACTTAATTGCCCTTGCCCATTTCCCTCAAGAAGAAGAAGAAGAAGAAGAAGACGCAGAAGAAGAAGAAGAAGATGCTACACTTCTCTCTCTCAAGTGATTCAGGGCATTTGCCCAGCTCCTGCCCCTTTGCCAACAGCTTAGTGCTTATGAAAATGAATGAGGCCACAATTTGTGGCAAGTCCAACCAACGCCCGCCTGCCTCCTGCCTGCCTCCCGCCTGCCTCTGCTGCCCCATAATGCATGCCACTGATGAGTTCTACGTGTCCATCAAGGCAGCTGCCTGTTTTGGCATCTAGTTTTTTGGTGGCAACATTGGGGTGTTGCCAGACTCTGGTTTGCCTGCCAAATGATTTGTGCCACAAAATTGGCCCGAGACCAGACGAACAACAACAACAGTTGCCAAATGATGCCACCGATAAGATCCCACTTAATGGCAACCATTACACAATACCCCCAACCCATAGCCCTAACCCAAAGGGGCTTACAAAGGACCCCAAACATTTCCATAGACTGGGGCAACTGGGGCAACACTGGCTGGGTAATTTATCGATAACAGCTTTAATTGCTTCAAATCAAGGACAATAAGATATGTCACCACATGCAGGACTACAATTGAAACAGTCGTCTGAGAGAATCCGCTCGTATATACCCTAGAGTTCAGAAAACGATGCTAATGATGCAAGACCAACGACTATAATATACCCTAGTCTATTCGAGAACGAAATTCGTTAACATAGGCAAGCGACTTTGGGCTACCCTTTGATTTCTGAGAGAAAACGATCCCTCTCTTTCCTGTAGTCAAATGTATAATTATCCTTCACTTCCTTGAAGGAAGTTCCTTTACTGAAGAACTTGTTTTACGTGGGATTTCTACGCCTACGCCAAGCAACCTGGTTTTTCTAGGACTCTAACCCACACTTCTTGTTTGGCGGGGCCCAAGATCAGGATCTGTTTTCACCATAAACTTTTACCGACTTTTACTCATTTAAGGATTGAACTTTCTATTCTCCAAGCGAACCCTTGTTTCTCCCAGCCAACTTTGGTTCAACATTCTATAGAACTTAGCATGCCTTCCCTCGAAACATTTGCCATAAAGAGTAGCCTTAGCATTACGACAGAACTTCATTCTATACAATTTGAGTTCTCCTAACACACACCTCCCAGACTGTGAGCTACAAATTGGGAATTTTTTGCACTTTATACTTTTTCACCCTCTACAAAAAGATGGCATTTTCATGCGAATTGACTACATTGTGAGTATAATATAAGGTTATAGTTCACAATCCAGCTAAATCGTGGGTGTTATAGATTTTATAGCGCCCTAATTTTGATCATCGCAGCTGTATGGACTCTCCAAAAGTTTCCCAAATTGCGTAATTTCTTAAATTATTATCTATATGGAATACGAGTGAAATTGTCCAACTACACGCCGATTACCTATGTGCGCCGGGAACTATTAACACCAATCTCGAAGCGTCGTCTCAGCCTAGTCAAGCGTAAGACTTTGGTACTGGACATGGACGAGACCCTGATCACAAGCTATATACAGTATCCGGGCGCCCAGTACCGTAGGCCTAAGCGCAACTGCAGCCATTTACCGCCGAAGGTACCGCCAGATTTCAGCTTCCCAATGCCCATGTCCGAGGCCATTGTCCATGTCTATAAGCGTCCCTATGTGGATCTCTTTCTGGATCGTGTCTCCGAATGGTATAACGTGGTCATCTTTACCGCCGCCACCGAGATCTACGCCACGAATGTCCTCGACCGCCTGGATGCCGGCAGGAACATCCTCGGACGACGCTATTTCCGCCAACATTGCGTCCAAATTTGTAGCACTTACGCCAAATTTGTGGCCATGGTGGATCCCGATCTGAGCAATGTTTTGCTCCTGGATGATTGCCATATGGAGAGCTCCTTCAATGTGGGCAACTCCATTGGCATTTCACCCTATCGCATCGGCGCCAAGGACAATGAGCTGCTGCGCATCCTTCCCTTTCTCGACGCGCTGCGCTTCACCCAGGATGTGCGCTCGATCCTGGGACGCAGGAACTTCCGGTGCTTGGCTAAGGAGACGCCACACCTGAATCGACTTTAGAATTGTAATTATTATGCGAGTTATGAAGAGTATTGTGAAATATATTATGTCATAGACGAGACAAAGATGATATATGGGTTGGTCCAAAGGGTGGAAGAAGTGGTGGACCGGTAGATGGGGTTGTAGGGAACATCGTTTTATATACATAGTTTTTAAAATCATTTCACAAAGTTTTTGGATGTCGGAGAATGATATTGGGTCCGTAAGACCCTAAGATTTCAGAAGAGACAATTAACTTCCAAAGTATGAAACTTTATCGAAATCTAAATCTAATGAAATATGAAATATTCCGGGCTGAAATTTTAATGGGAACGTCGCTTGCACGGAAGATATACCATCTAGAAGTCTGATCAGAATTTCAGAAACCGCCTAATATCTCTAAAATAAGAATTTTTACCAAAAATTAATTTTTAATGGAACTTAAAACTTGTAACGCTCTCTCTGGCTGGGGTATGTTCAGCCGGTCAGGAAACCCGGTCACCGTAGGCTGAGGAGAGGAGAGGTGAGGGACACCGATGTATGCGGAGTCAGAGTTATCAGTTGGGTGCGGGGATATGGTTAGGCCACTGGGGCAATGTCCGGCAAGGAGATTGGCTCGTAAGGGCCTTTGGTCGAGGACTCTGGACTCCCTCCGTTGGGCGATAAGTTCGTCCAAGGCACTACAACGGCGCTACTTGTCCTTCCCGAGTGTCACCGAGCCCCACCGCTGGCGATATGGGGCTCCAGGTAGACTCCTAATACAAAGTTAAACTTAATACTATAAAAATGTGACGCGTCACAAACTGGATCATAATCCGAGTGTTTCGAGGTATTCCGAACTAAAAACGGTTGAGTTGGAACAGAGCTGGGACAGATGGAGTTCGGTCGAAAGACCCTAAGATTTAAGATTTTCTCTAAAATATGAATATATTACGAAATGAAGATTTTTATGGAAAACCGAACAGTATCCGATTCAGAGTGATTTTAGATATTCTGAATATTATCAGTTGAGTTTTGGTGGTGTTGTTATAGGGAAATACTATACATCGATTTTTGAAATCCCATGATATCTCTAAACTTTGACGAGAATGTGATTTCGATGGAATGTGCCACTATATTATAATCCAAATCTTTTCAGGTAATTGGGAAAAAAATGGGTTGAGTTTTGGCAGAGTTATGAGAAAAGACTGAGTAGGTCACTGGGTCGCTACGACCCCAAGATTTTAGATACCAAAATTCCTTTTAAATATGATTAATTTTCGAAAATGAGATTTTTATGGAAAATTAAACTTTATTATTATAGGAGTGCTATAAGATTACTCGAGTCAAAAACGGTTGAGGTTTGTCAAGTTATGATAGTTAGATGTCTGATATGGGTATTTTTCCGAAAGATCTCAGGTTTTACACATTCACATTTTATCATAATATGAGACTATGAGATATACCGGAATCAAATCGGTTTAGATTTCGTAGATTTGGGACAGCTTGAAGTCTAAGAAGCACCACAATCTAAAGAAAATTGTATAATATCAATCTTTACAATAATTCTCTTAGTTTCAGTTATTCCGGATACACGTAGGTTAAGATTTGGCAGAGTTACGAGTGTTCAGTACATAACTTTCAGAAATTTCAAAATATCTTTCAAAATATGAAAAGCTAATGAACTTATGCCAACGTTTTTTCAAATCCTCGAAACAGGCCAAATAGTCCCTTTCCGGTATAGCCATGAGCGCCCTCGTCGATTCAGCTTTTATCTCTTCAATCGACTCGAAACGCGTTCCACGGAGTTTTCTCTTGAGTTTTGGGAATAGCCAGAAGTCACACGGAGTCAAATCAGGAGATTACGGTGGTTAGGGAACAATATGCGTCGAATTTTTGGCGTAATGGTCACGAAGAACGAGAACGAGAAAACTAGTGTTTTCGGTACCAAACGAGATTTGACTTTTCGTAGGCCCAAATGGTCTTTCAATATGATTTTCACGGATCCTTCTAATATTCCGATCAAATCAGTAAGGTCTCTAACAGTCAACCGACGATTTTCGAGCACTAATTGCTTCACTTCATTGACGTGTTGGTCATCTGTTGACGTCGATGGTCGTCCGGAGCGCTCCAAATCATCAACACGTTCCCGACCCTCTTTGAAGTTTTTGTACCACTTATAAACATTTTTCTGGGACATGGCAGAATCACCAAAGGCCGAAATTTCATTCCGCAAACAAAATTTGATGGCACTTCTCTGCTCAATTAAATCAGACATTGTAAAAATCGACAAATGCACTCCTGATCGTTTGGTAAACACAAGCGTAAATATTTTACTGATAATGACATTGAAATGAAAATTCGCCATCTCAAGAAAAAAAGAAGTAGTCCGCCATCTTAAGCCCGCGAATTATAAATTGAAAATTCACCTTACTTTTTGCCCACAGTAGTATATATTGAAATATTTCCCTTCAGGATCAACCGAGTCGCTTCATACATTTCCGTTTAAGCTAGCTCATCTCAGAGACTTTAATAGATTAAGACCTGAAACTTGGCATAAGGCTATGTGGTAAACTATGAAAACCATTTTGACAAGAGTGCCACATTTACCACATTTATCGAATCGAATAATTTGCTTTCCAAATTGTCTTTAAAAGAAATGAGTACCCTTATATATCAGATGGCTGTTTTTTGAGAATCCAATGTGGAATTTTTAGATGAGAGTTCATATAAAGTAAAAGTTTAGAAACGGTTTTATCTGTATTATCTGTTATTAATTTCAAGCAATCACTTAATTATAACTGCATACTGCTGGTTATTTCACATCAATTGTGGAGATATAAAGATAATGTTTACAAATTCCATATAAATCTCAGTCGAGGGCAGCCCATATATGCTGACATTCTGATGATTCTACGCCTTTTAAGCCTGAACTTCTGAGCTTCTGGCCCAGTCAAGTGAATGTTGTGCGAATCAATAAGCAGACTTTTTGCATTCATAATGCCATAATTTCATTATGTTCACATAAATGTTAAGTATCTGCTGGACGGCAACAATGTCTGCGGATGGCGATTATAAAACCATAAAAATACAAATACAATACGAATGACATCAATAATGACATTGAATTGCCGCATTGTTGTTGCTTTTGTTGCTGTTAATGTGTTTTGTCTACCAAAAAGCTATGAATGGGGAATTATGGTTTAAGCAAGACGTTTGTAACAAGTCGGTGAGTGTTGGGAAAATGAAAATTTTAACAGTTTTCGAGCTTTCATATGCTTAATTTTGTCAGCAAAACTGTTTACTTTTATCTACTTGTGGATCTCGATTTATTAAAAAATTGACATAATGATACTATAACTTTCTATTTTCAAACCAAATTTTGTTATATAAAAGCTTTGAATAAAAACCTATATAATATGATTAGCTAATGAATTTAAACTTAAACAATAGTTCTAACCCGAAAATTGCTCGACCTTCGAAGGGCCAAAAAGCACAATGCCACATTTCAGATCGTAGCATGGAGAATGGATGTATTTAGTGGCTTATAGGGGATTAAAGGCTTCGGTGTTTGCCTTCGGTGGCACCCTTGTTGTCTGCAGTTTTGCCGTACACCCTCCTTGTCGGGCATTTTGTTTTGTTTTCGGCTTTTATACGTGTATGCTTGCGTTTGCTGCTTTATTTATTGTCTGTTTATATACAATATAAATGCAAATATGTGGCACAATGATACCCTTACTGCCCCTCGGCGCTGGTCTGGGGCGGCGCTTGTGGGTCTTCGTCCCCCCTCTTGGCTGGGTGTTACGTATACGTCATGTTGTCGGTGTCGGTGTTGGTGTCGAGCTGGCGGAATTCGCCGTGTCCCCAAAGTCAGGCGACCTGCAACACGCGGGTGACGCGTTTGCCCACACGCAAGCGTCATGTGGAAATGCCAAAATGCCGTGCCGCAGAGTCAGCAAACTATTTCGATAGAGAAATTATATTAAATTCGGAACCAAACATGTCCAGCTGTTGACGTCCATTGCCAGCGGCAGCAACAACAAGATAAAGAAATAAATAAATTAGCAGCCGACACAGTCAGATTCGAGCTGAATTCGAATTCAAATTTAAGAACAAAAAAAATATACAAACAGACAAAAACAAAAATTAAGAGAAGAATATCTTGAGATAATAAGATTGACGACAGCGACACGTTGATTAATTAATCTGATGCCTGGCTGACATTTCAGGCGACCAAATGGCGCGCCCACAGATAGTTTTGCACATGTGTATCCGTGAGATACATTTGTATCCGTGAGATACATTTGTATCTGTGAGATACATTTGTATCCGTGAGATAGCAAGCTACAAACATACGCAGATACGCAGATGCGTTTGCATAATGCGACACAGGAAGCTTGTTGTTGCGTTTTAGTTAGTCGATTAGTCTAAATTTCTTCTATACGCCCACGTCCAGCTCTGCAGCTGAACCCAATAGTCATATCAAAATCTTTGAATCTCGCCGAGCTCCTGTGTGTGTGTGCGCGTGTCTGTGTGAAATCAAATC
>JBANCY010001278.1:0-11031 GCA_037040045.1 Phorticella flavipennis | reverse complement strand
GCCAACGATTTAATTTGTCATCTTGTGCTTTTTACGTTTTTACATTTTTAATATCAACACTTCTCGGTCATAAGGAGAGAGACAGTTGTCTCTTTTCAATGCATGCTTACACGCGCGCACTCTCGCGATTTGTTTAGGTATGTATATTCATGCACGTATATTATTATTATAATTTTTATTTTGTTTGCATTTGTACTTCTTTCATGTACCACGTGTCTCATTATTTTGTTGAGGACCCAACAGCCACATTACTCTCTCACCCCTTTAATGCGCATCGTTTCATTCCCTCTCAATCCGTATATATCATTCTATCATACTCCACCTCACTTTTCTCTCTCATTTTCTACAGTTTAGAATTTCATATTCGCTCTTGATTCAACTTGCAACGGTACATTTTCACAGGTCGCATGTATGTAATTAACAAAGTTGTATCTGACGACTGCTTTCGTCGTTTCTACATATGTAATAATTATTTTGAAATTGCTTTTTATTTTTTAATTCGTTTTACTCCACGTGAGTTTCTCTTTGTTTAGCGGTGCATAAAGGATTATTTTGAAAAGTGCATATGGTATGGTGCCGACAGTTGCTGAACGGATTGTAGGGTTTCTGTGAAAACCATTGATCTTTCGAATTATTAAAGATTAAATACACAAATAATCCTGGATAGAATCTTATAGAAATATTTACATAGAGCATAATTGGATTACTGAAATGTTCTGTAGCATATTCTATTTAAATCTACAGTATTCAAGATTCCAAATGGACAATTAGAAAATTTATTATACTTTTGTAAATAAATTAAATGATATAATAAATAATTTTTTTGTTGATCTATTGCTTCGAAGTAGCAAACTTTCAAAGAGTATATTACATTGTTTTCACATTTCACTTCTTTTCACAATACACTGAGGTCATGTTTTAACAGAAATTTTAAAACGATAGAATGCACTATATTGAAACATTTTTATAGATCACTATATTTGATTTCATTTGAAGATGGGTATACAAATTAAAAGTTTTAGAAAAATTGTCGTCTTTGATTTGATATATTTTGATTCGAAAATATTATATTTTTGTGGTATAGTTTGCAGGTTGCTTAAATTTCGGTTTTTATTAAATTTTTTTCTTTGTTGTTAAAACGCACTATCCGCTGTACCTCGATGCGTGAGCCTGGCCGCTTCCACCGTCAAATTCATACTACCAATTGTATCTGTATTTTTACTTTTTTGTATCTTTGAGATACTTTTCACCCTGAACGAGCGTTCACATATACGCTCGTACACCCAGAACTCAAAATCAAATAGTAATGAGAAGCAGCCAGTTCACGAGAGCAACAACTGTAGTGAGAGAAACCGGAATCCTCGTATTAGAGAGAAGTTTAAGAGAGTAACAAATTTAAGAGCGACAAAGAGCGGAGCCAACGGTAATGGGGTAATTATTGCCGCACAGCGTGGTAATTAGGCGGGAACGAGACAAACGATACGATAAAACAAAGTACCAATGTATTTTTTGCGTGCGGGAGCGTGAGCAACTATGTGTCTGTGTATGTGTTAAGTGTTATGTGCTATGCGTTATGTGTTATGTGTTCTCCGAGTGTGGGAGCAGTCCAAGTAGGCACAAGCAATCATCGTTCATTATTTTTGTGTAAGTGCCGTCGGATGTTGTATTTATCTTTAATTTCATAGAAATACTTTGCTTTGTTTTTTTTTTAATTGCTAACAAGTAAAATAGATGTAACTTATGTTTGTGTGCAGAGGCAGGCCTAAAAAATGGAATTTTTGCAAATTCTAATAATCTCATTTTTGTCTGTGCGTGCCCATTATGAACTAATATATTGAAAATTTGTAGTTAAGTATGGAATATATTATTACAATAAGCCAAACATACAAATAATTGTTTCTCCTGATCAACTGAAAGGAATTTAAAGCAGCAGAAAGGGGCAGAAATAAGTTGAGCAATTGATTTTGCCATTTATATACGCGGACGTTCATGCCGAATTGAGTATTTCCAGCTATTACAGTTTAGTTGACATTTTCAAAAATTTCTTAATCATCCATTTTCCTTGCTATTAATCCGAAATATTCAGGTAAGCTTTATGTCATAGTCATAAATGTCATAAATATACATATAATCCTAAATTAAAATATTTAAGAACTGTACAATTTATGGACTTTTTTTGGATATTGGGGAGAATAGTTTCTGTTTTCAACCAAGATTTCATGATTCTAGCATAGTAATGTGTGGTATTTAGTCACTTTCTGGGAAAGTGGAGGGTTGTATCCAAATTATGGGAAATTCAATTCGATTATTTTCATAGCCCGTATTTTCATTAGCACGTATTTTAAAGGCAATAGCATTATAAATGAAATAGTTATCATTTTCTCAAATAGCGAATTTATCGGGATAACGGTGGAGGCATCGTGAAATGGTCTGAACTTCATATTTCAATTGTATACATGCCCTTTATGGCATGTTTGATTCAGAGACTGAAGCGCTGTTACATACATTTGCACACACTCATTACACTCTTCATACAAATTTTCAATAAAAATATTGTGACCATTCGCCATTATTCAAAAGTGCAAACATGAAATATCAATGTACGGTTTAAAAGTAGGTTTTTGCTAATATTTCCATCATTGTATTTTCCGTGTAGCTAACGAATTATCCAAATCATTTTGTTGTATGGATTATATGGATGGTATAGGTGTAGCTATTAACTTTGAAAATTTTATATAGGGATATGAATGTAAGATGCAGAATGGAGTTTCCCAAAATTTGATGTACCCTTCCCTTATCCCGGAAAGTGACAGATTGTATATAACAGACACAATATATATACATATATTGCAGATGATGTATATACATTGAATTGTACAATGTTTTGATTTTTTATCTGATTTTTAATATGCGTATTGTAGATGGTGTTCTTAACAATGAAAACTATTTAGCTATTTAACAACTGCATTGCACAAATAAGATTGGAATTACTCGTAGTCAAGCCCTCTCTACTAAAGCTTATCTACCACAGCCACATTTATTTATTTTAATTGATTATTCTCATAATTTCATAATAATACACAAATTTTAAATAAACATGTAACCCTGGAGCTACTTATATTATGTAATGTATAGTATTCAAACACTTATGCTAAAAACTATAAAATTTGTGCGCACATAACATTTTCGGAAGATCATAATGGGATGAAAAATATTTTCTGTATACTCGTAGGATCTATGGGCATCTAACTACTAAATGTCATGACTATCATAACAATTGTGGCTGTTATACATATTGCGTGACTTCCCGGATAAATGGAGCGGTCGATTCAATTTTGGGGAATTCCATTCAACGGATTATATTCACAATCTTATAAGCTAAGCAAGCCAAATGGTATTTACGGATCTTCATTGAATATTCTAGCTTTTGTAGTCTCTGAGATAGACGCGTAAAAACGGATCAAAAATATATATATACTTTATGATAGATTTACATACATTTATATAAACTCGTTCGAGTATCTCATTTAATTCAATATATTTTTTGGTGCAACTGGAAGGGTAAATATCTTATATTCTTTAAATATATCATCATTAATGTTAAAAATGTTAATTTATAATATTTTAGATATTTTCATATATTAAAAATGATAAAACTACAGTGTGAAGTCAGCAATGACTCCATTTTATTTATTTTGAAGACGGGTGGCTCTCGAGGCTCCACCTACAATGTGGAAGTGTATGTATGCGTAGTTAATATATATGTAAATGCTATATATATATATATTAGCAAAGATGCCATCCGGCACTTCTACATAGCCCATCCTCAGGTTGAATGTCCCTCCCATCCTATGGGTATATGTATTCACTTGTGAGCACAGTACTAGTGTGAATGTGAGTAAGTATATATGCATGTAGTTATGTTTGAACATGTATTGTACGCACGCACACATATGTGTATTTCCATTTCGCAGGAAAAAGTCACACCGAGCTAAATAAGAAAAAAACGTAAGCTCGCGTCTGCGTTTACGATTTTAAATATAAATGAAAAAGTACACACAGTAGAAGGAAAAGGAAAACCCTTTGTACTACACACACTCACACTTGCTGTAATATTTATATACGATACATACACATTAACACATACATATACGGAGACTGGAGCTCCAGCGAGCAACGATTGCATTGGCAAACTCAAGCATCTAAAAAACGCAAAAAAGGGAGGCTTCGGGAAAAGAGAGCGTAGTCGTTGGCTCGTTCCATTTTTGACTAACGAGCAAGCCTTTAACTCCTTCGAAATTATGTATAAATGTATGCATTGAAATTCTATATGCATGCATACATATATATTGGCACAGCCATGCATATATTGGTAAGTATAATATGAAGGTAGGTTGGTTTATACAAGTATTTTGTTTAATGCAGGTTTTGGGCTTACTTACAGTTAGCAGTTACTTGAAATGATACATTATGTATGAAAATACTCAAATCATATCATCAAGACTTTGCTCATTTCGCGGTCATGACTCAAGGCTCAAATGTTGATAGCCGAATTGTTTATGGCATGTATATACGTATCTATAAGTCCAATTGATAATTAATTATATTACTATAATAAGTAATATATATATATATATTACTATACTAATTTTATATATAGTATTCGACAAAACTCTTTTGGCATTAGTAAAATAAGATTGGTTTGTTAGCATATTGTTATTTAAATACAGAATAAATTTTAGAAAAACGAAATATATATATTTAGGGGCCTCAGTGGACCAGTGACCGCACTGACCCGCCAAACAAGAGGTGCGAGTCCCGCTTATGTCGATAGGCATGACCCTCCTAGAAAAACTAGGTTATGGCGTAGGACTTGAAATCCACCCACGTAAAAAGTTATTCAGTAAAGGAAGCAGAAATAAGTGCATAAGCAGAATAATGCTTCAGGCTGTGACCCAATAGGGTTGTTATGGCCATGATAATAATAATAATAATAAAAATAAAAATAAATACATACGTCTGTTTATTTCTCATATGTATAATATATTCTATACGCAATGTTTGGTCCAATCCATAGAGAAAAATGGGAAATAAAGAGTATACTAGATTTGTTGGAATGTATACAACAAGCGCTGCAGACCCCACAAAGTATACTATATACGAGTAGATTTAGGCATGCTCATCTGTCTTTCCGTCCGTCCGTGTGTCTGTTTTCGGTCTGCATGAACTCGTCGGGACTACAAGAGCTTACTATGAAGATCTGTGTATAGCATATGCAGACGAGGTTAGTTTTAAATATGAGATATCGATAAACGATAAAAACGTTTCTTGAGAAAATGTTATGGAAATTTTTCCTTTCTAGAACTTCCACATATTGACATTTAGGGATATGAATACAAAATGCAGAATGTAATTTCCCAAAATAATGATACACTTTTCAGTTTCAGTTCTCAAAGAAAGTGACAAAATAAAAAAATATATAATCTAATTATATAGAAGAAAACGTTATATTATATAAGGCTCAAATTTAAGAAAGAATCGGTCTACTATATAATATGACTGACATTTAACTAATTTTTGGACTTGTCCATATTTTTCCAGCCTAATTTTAAAAACACAGTATTAATAACAACATAAAATTCCATATAGCTGCCCTAAAACTCAACTCGGTAAGTATGGATAGCTAAACTTAAAGAATCAGTCGTCGACGATTCTATTCATAAAGATGACGTGAATATATAAACATCATATATAGAACTAAAGCTTTGAAAATAGTATTAAATCATGCGGAAGATATTCCTTCCTAATTTGTTTATAAGTCACGTCATTACTTTAACGAGATTAATTTATAAGCTTTTTCTGATGTAAGAAATTAATTATACATATTATATTAATAACAATATACAACCAAATAATTTAATTTGAATAGTACCTGATCGATAATATTGTAATATTTCATTATGTAAATTGATATGCTTGTAATTCTTGGACTATCCCATATACAAAAAAAAAAAAAAAAAAAAAAAAAAAAAACACACAAACCCACAAGCACAAACCTCTAAGCACATTATTTGAACACCTGTATTTATTTAAAACAACCAATTCACACAATTCATAAAAACGAAGTTGTGCGCGTACAATACTTAAAAATTCTTTATATGAGTACACTAGAAAAAAAGATGGTACAGTGTAATCAATCTATTTAACGAATTATAATAACAAATATTATTGGAAATTGGAAATATGTGGGGGTAACTATCTAGTCATTAGATTTCAGATAAAAGCAAGGACAACTGAAAGACATAATTCTACAAATTAGATTGGCTTTGGAGCCAAAGAGCCGCTGGCTCTGCATTTCCAAATTTCGTTTCAAATTCACATTTTTTAAAGTGTCGTTGAAAATGAGAAATTAATGTGTCTTTGAGCCCAGTGGTCGCGTCTACCTACCTATGAATGAATGTTTACTGTTTTTGTTTGTCCGGTTATGCAAATATATTGACAACGATGTTAGGTGTGGCTTCGTCGCCCATTTCATCTATTTTAATTTTGTACCCAATTGTTTGTGGTTGATTTCATTGTTTAATTAATTTAAAAATAAAATGGGGGACACAGATTTTATGCAAGATTTATGAAAATTAGTATGTGGGTGCCCATAGACACCATGCATAAAATGGCATCCAAAATTTGTTTACCTCCTTATTTTGGGTCCGCAAAAATAAATAGGTGCTTTAATTTTTTACAATCCTTGTCATAATTAATTGAATTCCAGAACATTTATCAATGACTCTCATAGAGCAATCCCACAAAATTTCAAATCGATCGAATCATAAACACCAAATTTAAAGGACCTAAAATTTTGCTAAAAACAGGACAAAATGGCAAAAGGTGAAAAATGCATTATGTCACCTGACGTCTAAATGTTTTCAGCTAGAGCCACACAAAATTTGGCATTTAAGTTAGCATAGATAATGCAGATAATGCAAAAAGCAGTTTTTCAAATTTTTCATGTCACGCCCCATCCCGGACAAATCAATAAAATTTAATAACAGGTGTTATTTTTTGACACACGTATTTTGAAATATATTTCGAACTCACACTTTAAGTTTCATGTCGATCAGATAATAATCACAGAAGTTATTAAAGAAAGCAAAAAGTCATCTATGATATTGCATAGTTGCATTAGGGTATCTCGTAGTAGAGCTCAACCGAAGCGGGCTTTCTTGCTTGTTATACCCTGATTCCAATTGAAAATTGGTATGAAGGGTATAATAAGTTTATGCAAAGGTATGTAACAGGCAGAAGGAGGCGTGGCAGACCCCATAAAGTATATATATTTTTGATCAGTATCAATGGCCGAGTCGATTTAGCCTTGTCCGTCTATCCGTCTGTCTGTCTGTCCGTTTTAACGCGCCGATCTTAGAGACTACAAGAGTTAGACGGTTCAAACTTCCCATTAAGATCCGTATATACCATACGGAGATTAAGATAATTTTTAATTTTGGATGCCACGTTTTTCGATAAAATGGCGATAGCTTTGGCATTTATAGATCTATCAACACCAAATTCGGTATATAGTGTCATAATTAGAAACTGCTGAATGGAATTTCCCCAAATTTTTTATTTGATACACCCCTCCATTTTCCCAGAAAGTGACGAAATAGATATAACAGCCGCAATTATTATGTCATGAAATTTGTTATGTAATAGATCTTATACAGAAAGTAGCATCAAAAATTTTCCTAAATTGGTCTCCCCAAATTAAATTAGGGCTTATAATTTCCACAATCCTTATCATAATGATTTGCATATAGATTCATGACTATTTTATAAACCAATCCCGAAAATTTTGAAACGATCGGATAATAAACACCAAAGTTATAAGACTCAGAAATGACGGAAAACGGTCTAAAATGACAAAAGGTGAAAAATGCTCTGGCATGTCATCTGGGGGCTAAGCCTTTATAGCTAGAGGCACGAAATTCGTCATTTATGATGCGCAAAATACGTTTTCTCAAATTTTTGATACCACGTCCCCATCCCCGCAAATATACACAGAAGTTATTCGCAAAAGATTATAAAAAGTAACGTATGGAGTCCGGCTGACGCATCATCGACTCTAGCGCACGCTGGGTAACGGTAAAAGGGGGTCTGTGTGTATGTTTGTGTGTAACGGTATTAACCGATTTTGACTGCATTGCACTGTTGGGGTCAGGGTATCTCGTAGTCGAGCTCACTTGACTTGAGCTTTTAAACTTGTTTCATTTACAATTTTATGTATTTTTTTTTTTCAAATTGCCGTTGGAACTTTTTTACTCGATTATATTATATTTTTTTTTCAAAAAAACTAACTGCATTGAAATATTACATATCGCTTCAAAAGGATCGCACTATTATATTATTGAGCTGCTATATAACTCAAAACCGGGTTTTCAAATATATGACATGTTTTAAAGCTATTGGATTAAAATTAAAAGCCAATTAATAAGAATTCGCCGAAAATTTGGTTTTATATGGAATGTTTTGTTACAATATGTGTACATATATGATACTTCGAAAAGAGTATGAAATCTTCGGCATGTCGAAGAAACATCTTCCTTAATTAATTTTTTGAATGTAAGACATTTGCAGAGTCTTTAAATGTCACGCTGTTTTGAATATTTCTGTTCGTTCATTCACTCAATTACACTATCTTCTCTTCAGACAAGCTGGAACTAAGTTTACATATTCATGAGTTCATTCATATGAATTCATTCAATTTATCCGATTATGCGATAGGTGAGCGCGACAGTTTCAGAGGTACCGCAATATTCGAAGTGTTAAAATGCTAATTTGAGCATCTTTCAATATGTAGTCTCATTTTATAACCCAAACTCATTAAAAGAGGTTGAAAACAATATATTAATAAATAAATAAATATATATATATATGTATATATATAGGGGGGGCCTCGGTGGTCCAGTGGATAGCGCACTGTCCCGACAAACAAGAGGTGCGAGATTCGAGTCCCGCTCATGCCTTTAGGCATGACCCTTCTAGAAAAACTAGGTTGTGGCGTAGGATTTGAAATCCACCCACATAAAAATGTTCTTCAGTGAAGGAAGCATAAATAGAGGAAAATAGAGCTTTTGGTTTTGACCCGAAAGGGTTGTTATGGCCATAATAATATAATAATAATAGTAAGTTAAATTATTTATTTTATTTTATTTTCAATATATATATTTTGGATAATGTTCTTAACTTACTGAAAATGTCAGTGTAACATTATGTGCGTATTGCATTGTGTATGTATATTGTGTATTGTAACTCTCTTCTACTTGAGCTCTCTCTAATATAGCTTTCTTAGTTTTCTTCTAAACGTATGGAAAACATTTCCATCTGTGAGATTTTAGATTTCAAAACTACTTTCCAAACCCTACGACTGTCTTAACAGACTGGTCTCGATATTAAACGCATGAATGAAATCGTAAATTTTGAAGCTTACCAGAGCTTATAAAGGTGTGCTTGATAGGAATGTAACTATGGACAGTTATGAATATTGCCGCTTGGTCTACTTTGCCAGCTCTTTTTCTACAGCCATTGAACCCATACATACAAATTCACACCTCTCTCCCGTTGTTTATTGAAATCTGAATTCTTTTTGTTTTCGTTGTTTACTCTTTGGATATCCCGCATTTGTTGTAGGCATGTGGGCTCTGAGAATCAAGCTTATAGTGATCATGTTGTTTTTATTGATATGGTATTTTCATTTTCATTCACAATAATGACGGAGCGCTCTTGAGTTTTTTAGACTCTGCGAGCAACAATAAAACTGCTGTTGTTATTCATGAATACAAAATAAGATAGAACGTTACAATCTAGAGTGATCAACACTATACCAATTGAAAATTCGTATGAATGGAATAATAAGTTTGTGCAAATGTATTCAACAGGCCTGGCCATAAAGTATATATATTCTTCATCAGGATCAATAGCGGAATCGATTTAACCCTGTCCATGTGTTTGACTGTCCATCCGTGTGAACGCCTTGTTTTTCGATATTATAAGAACTAGAGTCTTCAAATTGGGCATGAAGGTCCTTGTATATAATACACATATAAAGTTCTGAGGTAGCACGCCCCCTTAGATAGAAACTATTTTCGATAAGCTTGACTTAACTTTCCCATTTATAGAGCTATTGATAACAAATTTGCTATAAGGGCTCATTGAAACTGCAGAATGGAATTTCCCAAAAATTTGATAAGCCCCTTCATTTTCTCGGAAAGTGACGAAATGTATATAACGGTCACAAATTCTATGCTAGACTACTAAAATTTAGTATGAAGGTGTCCATTGACCCTATGCAGAAATATGCGCAAATTTTTCCATTGCTATATGGTCCCCCTAAATTTAGAAGTGCTTATAATTTCTAAAATTCTTTTCATAATGACTCTAATTCCAGATTGTATGTTTATGACTATATCATAAGCCAATCCATTAAATTACAAACCGATCGGATCATAAACACCGAAGTTATAAGTCCCAGAAATTGACAAAAACGGGCCAAAGCGGCAAAAGGTGATATCCGCATGGATAATGTGCAAAATTCAGTTTTTCAAATTTTTTATGCAACGCTCCCCTACCGCGCGAATCAAAAAATTTGATAACAGGTGTACAGCGTGAGTCCCAATTACTGTCGCACTTTTTAAAGCGAAATTGTGAAATAAATTCTGTTGGTTGTACGTTCCATCACTTGTATTTGAAAGCCTATTCATAATGGACGCAAAAAGAGAGCTTGTGCAAAAATTGCATTTGCAAAATAAAACAAGTAAGAAAGCTCTAGTCGAGTGAGCTCGACTACGAGATACCCTGTTGTTATCAACAGTGCAATACAGGCAGAATCGCTTAATAATACATACACACATACACATACCCACTTTTACCGTTACCCAGCGTGCGCTAGAGTCAGCGCTGCATCAGGGGCCTCACCATATGTGACCTTTTACACTCTTTTGCGAATAACTTCTGTGTTTATAATCCGATCTACTTGAAACT
>JBANCY010001277.1:0-12285 GCA_037040045.1 Phorticella flavipennis | reverse complement strand
TGTGTGTGTGTGTGTGTATGTAACGGTATTAAGCGATTCTGCCTGTATTGCACTGTTGGGATCGGGGTATCTCGTAGTCGAGCTCACTCGACTAGAGCTTTTTTACTTGTTTGGTTTTATGAATTTTGAAATATTTTAAGAAATATTTTTATGAATATTTGTGACTGAAAAATGCATATTTCATTTAGAATCATTTATTAGACACACCGTAGTTTTAAAAGTAGTTCGAAATCTTCGGAAATTTTGTATTGGAATATAACGCTCTCTCACTTGTAATTATTATTATGTGGCCATAACAACCCTATCGGGTCCAAACCTAAAGCACTTTTTCCTATATTTCTGCTTCCTTTACCGAACATATATTTTTTTAAGTGGGTGGTTTTCAAATCCTACGCCACCACCAAGTTTTTCTAAGATTATCATGCCTATGGACATGAGCGGGATTCGAGCTCGCACCTCTTGTTTGGCGGGCTGGTGCGCTATCCACTGGTCCGCCGAGTGCCCCGACTTTGCCTCGGTTTCCCCACACAACAGAGAGCAAGTTATGATCTATCAGATCTCTATCTGTGACTTATAAGCAACTATCTTATCTATTTTATCAACATAAGCAGAATCTTATAAACTTGAATTTAAATTATAACAGACAGACTCCTGAGCACTTGACTTGATCCTTTTCCTCATTTTTCTTCTACTTTTATGAAGTGCTGTTTTGTTATTTTCTTGAATGAATGAATTGAAATGTTCGTAGTTTATTTGTCATTGTATTTGGGGTTTCAGTTGATTTTCTATTTATAGCCAAAGGAGCTCTTCTGCTGCAAAATGAAAATGAAAATAAAAACATGCCACTTGAAGTGAATAGGATAGGATAGGCTGGGATGGGCTAGGATAGGCTTGGCAACACAAAAGATAAGGCAACCGAATATTGTTTATACGTCTGTCTAACATGTCTGTGGTAAGTAGATTCTGTTGGAATTCAGTGATTTGTTCCGCTTTCACTTGATACAAAGTTGCCAAGGACATGCGTTTCGAGTATCCTATTGTTGGATTGTGTTAATTTTATTTGATTTGCTGCTGGCTGATTGGAGACCTTCTCCTATATATGCCACAACATGGATCGAAATTTCTCTGGCCTTTTGCGGTAAAAAAAGAAAACGAAGAAGAAGATGAACGTAAAGTGGCAAAATTGCGCACAAAAGAAATGATAATGCTCTGGGCAGGGTGTGTGTTTAATTTGCTTGCCAGCTTATTGTTATGCCATAGTTTATTTATTTGGCATCTTCAGCTGACAATGGCTGCCGCCTCCATGTGTCTGCGCGTTGTTTCACACTCGAGAGAGCAGCCAAAAGCCAGGGAAAAAACAAGTGAGGAAGGATTTCCTTCTGCGCGCCGACTATTTCATACTCTTTTTTCGAAGATAGCGATAGATAATATCGAATTTAGTGAGTGTGTAAACTTTCAGTTCAATTCGTAAGAAAACATGAGAAATATTGGAAAAACCGATATATGGTTATATGCCAGCTATATGATATAGAAGAATCTTTGCAGTGTGCACGCTTTCAGTCCAATACGTTTGAAAACATGGGAAATATGGGCAAATCCGATTTATGGTTATATGGCAGCTATATGTTATAGAAGTCAGAACCTTATGAAAATTGTTGGAGTAGTAGATAATAACGAATCTTTGAAGTGTGAACGCTTTCAGTTCAATACTTTTGAAAACATGGGAAATATGAGCAAATCCGATTTATGATTTATATGGCAACTATATGATATAGTGGTCCGATTCAACCGGTTTCGACAAATGTGCTGACGCATAACAATAGAAGACTAGACGAACAGGCGTGCAAGCGGACAGACGTGGCTCAAGCAATTTCTCTTGGCCTCCTGATCATACAGAACATAACTTTTGGGGGTGTACGACGTTTCCTTCAATGCATTACATACTTTTGGACAAAGTGAATACACTATTTTCCTTGAAAAGAGTATAATAAACGAATGGAAATGAAAATAAAAATGAAAATGAGACGGTGTCGACGAATGAAAATGAAAATGAAAATGAGATGAAAATTGTGGGGCGAAAAAGGATAAAATCATAAGCCCAAATTTATCGCATTCTAAACAGCAGCCAAGCAGCCAAGTCAAATTGTATGTGTGTGTAATGGATCAAGTTTATTTATGAGCCAACCACTCCTAACCCCACTCCTGTTCCGACTTCGAGCCCCCCCTTCGACTGAGACTGTGGCAACAGGAAGGATACAAGTATTACGCGCATGCAGCACCCATTGCCCATTGCCCGGGCCCCAAACATCTTCATCGACAAACGGCATGATGAAGTGTTATTTAAATATAAATATATTATCTATCGATGAGCTGTCTAGGCAGGATGCAGGAGGCGGGAGGCGGGAGGCAGGAGGCGGGAGGCGGGAGGCAGGAGGCACACAAAACACAAAAGCCACCAAAATGCTGAAAACGTGAAAAGCATTTTGCCGCATCAAATCTTCAAATTTGATGCCATTATTTTGTTTGCTTTTTTATGAACTGTCTGGTTGGGTGTGTGTGTGAGTGTGTGTGTGTTGTGTGTGTGTGTGTGTGTGTGTGTGTGTGTGTGTGTGTGCGAGTGGATTAATAATAAAGTGATTGCCTACTTTGGGGCGCAGCCGCCATTGGGCATATCCACGTACAACACGAAGAAGTCGGGAGCGGGAACAGAACCCCCAACCCAGAACCCAGAACCCCGAACCCAGAAGAGAACACAGCTCGGGGTTTTTTTTTATTAAATTATGCGCGTTTGATGCCACACACAAATTCAGTTTTATTTAACTCTCATCTCTTATTTCCCTTACTTACTTTATAGACTTGCCACTTGCCTATCATAATAAAGACACAATTGCAGATACATATAAACTTTTTTATTTTGGCACAAAACATATATATCTATATATATCTACATATATGTGCGTGTGTGTGCTATGTGTCTTTTGTCCATTGAAGTCTTCGTTTCCTTCCTTTTATGGAAATCTTATTTCCCACAATTTGATGCCGACGACACTTGGATATAAATTTTCATTGAAAAAGGTGACGAAACTTTATAAAGTCGACACAATTTTGTCAAGAGCTTATTTGATTTTAGTATTATGGCAAAAGTTGGTTATATTTTTGGATAAAATAGACTTGGTATCTAAAAACTTTGTTGATATATTATAGGAGTATTTTTAACTCGTTCTATGCACTAAATTTAAAGAGTCAAGCTTATATACTTATTTTTGAGTTTGTATCCAAAGCGAATTGTGTTTAAAGAACTACCTTTTCTACCTAAATTAAGCAGTCAAGCTTAGATAGTTATTTATAAGCTTAGAAGGATATTTTGTCTAAAGATCCATCTTTTAAAATACTTAAAACCGAATTGTAATTTTCTCTCTTGAGCCTACATATAACTTATTATTGTAAAAATACTCTTTCATTCACTTTCGGGCGATTTTCATTCATTCTCTTGGGACCTCAAAGGGTAAGTGGATAGCGCACTGTGCCGCTAAACAAGAGGTGTGTTCGATTCCCACTCATGTGCTCTGCATGACTCTCTGGAAATATTAGGTTTTGGCGTAGGACTTGAAATCCATCCACGTAAAAAAAGCTCTTCAGTGAAGGAATCCGAAATAAAGGAAAAAAAGTGCTTCAGGCTTTGACCCGATAGGGTTGTTATGGCCACATAATAATATACAATAATATACAAAAATAATGTTTTATTTACTAGAAATTAATTCATGAATTTTAAAATAATTTTTAACATGAATTCGTTTTAGCAGATGTTAAAATATACCAAACATTTTTAAAGACTTTGTAAATAAAAATCTAATTATTGCTATATTCGACTCTTGTTATAAAAAGTTCAGTCCTCAATTGGGATGAAATGATCAAAGAGCAATTCCAATTTCAGATCTAGATCTGAATAATCAAATTTAATCTGCCCCGTCCTCAGTTTCATTTATGTTAAGTGAATGCAGGGCAATTTTTTACCTTCAACAAAGGATAAAGAAATTTGCTTATGCTTGTTTGCAGTTATAGAAAGTTCAAAAGGTTGCGAAAGCGAGAAACTTGTTAAAGAAAATATGTGCTTTGAAATGGAAAGTTTTGCACACGTAAAAACAGCAAAAGGTAAAGACGAGACTCACATGCGAAATATATGCGAAACAAGATAGAGTGCTGCAGTCGAGAGTGGTCGACTGCGGGAATACCCTTGATCCCAGCCGATGAATACCGTTATTATTATTATTATTATTATATGGCCATAACAACCCTTTCGGGTCAAAACCTGAAGCTCTATTTTCCTCTTTTTCTGCTTCCTTCACTGAAGAACATTTTTATGTGGGTGGATTTCAAGTCCTACGCCACAACCTAGTTTTTCTAGGAGGGTCATGCCTAACAGTATGAGCGGGACTTGAACCTCGCACCTCTTGTTTGGCGGGACAGTGCGCTATCCACTGGACCACCGAGGCCCCGGATGAATACCGTTACATTCGAATAATACAGTTACACACAAACACAAACATACATATATCGTTAAGAAATGTAAGCTTAATTCGGAGCTAAATAGGCGAAATAGGTGACTTTTTACACTTTTTTGCGAATAACTTCTCTTATTATCCGAAAGTCTTAAAATTTTCTATGTGAGTTTGAAACACATTTAAAAATACGTGTGTTGAAATTCCATTTTCAAATCAAAAAATTACAAAAATTGGAATGATACATATTCATATCTTCTGAGTCGTATAACTTCGGTGTTTTTGATGCGATTGATCTGAAATTTTTAGGATTGGTTGCTGATAGAGTCATTTTTATATATTCTTTAATTCGTCTTTATGATAAAGATAGTAGAAAATATAAGCATTAATTTAGTTTAAGAGGACAAAATTAGGATGGAAAAACATCTTGGGTGCATATAGATATGGGCACCTACATAACCAATTTCATGACTGTAGCATATAATTTGTGGCCCATAGATATATTACTTTCCGAGAAAATAGAAGGGTGTATTAAAAGTTTGGGAATTCCGATTCTGAAGATTCTAATCATGTTAATAGCTCACCGAATTTCAAATTTATGGCCATTTTATCGAAAATCATTTTTAACGATTATCGGGCGAAGAGGCGTGGTATAGTCACATGCTTAACACTTCATCTGCGTATAGTATACACGGACCTTCATGCCAAGCTTGGAGTCTCTAGCTCTTATACTCTTAGAAAACAACGCGTTCATACAGACGGAAGGATGGACGGACATGGCTATATCGACTCGGCTATTGATGCTGATCAAGAATATATATGAATTTATGAAGTTTTCCACGCCTCCTTCTGCCTGTTACATTCATTCCTTGAAAACGTATACACCCTTCTTCCCATTTTTCAAATGCGATCAGGGTATAAAGACAAGGTTGTTGCTGCTGATCCAAAGGGCTAGTCATATCGATGATGTTGGAAAACAACAACTCTAAAAGCGGCTTTAACAACATGGAAGCCATTATGAAAATGGGGCATAAAAAGTTTAATTGAAATACAATTAAGCAGCTATTAAGTTCGTGTTGCACATGTGTAAATGTAACTCGGGGGGATTTAATTGAAATTACATTTAATTAAAATTACAATAAAGCCAATTTAAAATTATAAATTGCAACCAATCAATTTATTATTTACTTTACAGTTTTGTATTACAAATTTGCATAAAATGTGTCAGGGATTTACTTAAATATTTTAATACATCAGGCAACATTTTGGCTTAGCTATTTGCAGTTTGACAGGGATTATTCAAGGCTCAAATGAGGCGATATTTTCATAAGTCTTCAATATATGGAAGTATATATAATTGCACCATATATGTAGTAAATAATCTGCACACTGTCAGAAAATTTAATGTAGTTAACTAAGAGGTTGGTTTTGGATTGCTGAAGCCTAACAGAGGCATTGCTAAAAGAAGCCATCCTGGACCTACGCCATTCAGGTGTGGGGAACCGCCTCCAAAAATCAGTTTAACAGGCTAAGGACAGGCTGGTACGTCACCAATCGAGTGATTGATATAGACTTGATAGTTGTCCTGATCGGGAACCAGGTCAATTTCCACAGCAGTCGAGTGAACTCACCGCAGCTATACTTCTCCGACGACGGAAGAGAATCCAATCCCGTGACATCCCTACTCGAGCTGTATCCTAACTCTGTTTTTGTAAATATGTAAATATTATGTTTAAGGTATCGTTATAATTCCATATAGATGTTATTTAAGCCTCCCACTAGGTAAAGTTCTGAAGGCACTGAACGATTTCTAGTGATTTAAATTAAATTGAAACTGATTATTAAGCAAAAATATAGGAATAACAACCATATCGGCTCAATGCCTGAAGTACTATTGTCCTTTATTTCTGCTTCTCCATTGAATTGACCTCAAATCGTACACAAATCTTACACCCCAGTTTGAAGGGTCATGCCTGTCCATATGAGTGGACCTCGAATTCTCTTGTTTGACGGGACAGTGCGCTATCCACTGGTCCACTGAGGCCCCAAATTTCAAGCTGTATACTTTCTTAATACACCAAAATTGTAATTTTCGCCTCATTCATAAGATTTTCTTTTAAAAAATTAGCTTAAAGAATGAGTTTGTCGCGAAGACACAAACGCCTTCCTTGACATTGAAATTATCCTCATTCATTCTTCTTCTCTCCTTTAATGTAGCCTTTCGACTTGTAATAAAGTTGCATAAAATAATTTTAATACAATTCTTTTGTGCTCAACTTTTTGGTTACTTTTATTATTTTTACATTTTGTTGAGCTAAAACTTAGTAAACAATAGAAGCGGCTGGAAAAACGAAATATAAATATCAAAAAAAAAAAAACGAAAAAAGTAAAACTGGTTGTCCCAGCAACGATAAATAGCAAAACAATGAAGCCATATATATATAGATACATATATATATATATATATATAAAGAGGTATATATAGAGTATTTTATATATATACAATGTATATATTATATAAAAGTATACGTATTTTATCTGTAGAGAGATTATGTGGGTAAACGCAATTCCGAAATTTCGCATTTTGTTGAAATGCAAATTAAAATATTTATGCAAATGGGAGACAAGGAATACAATAAATTATGCCAAAGTTGGAATAATAAAAAAAAAACCAAAAAAATCAAAAAAAAAAAAAAAAATATATAGGCTCGGATGTGAAAAATGGTATACTCTTTGCCGTAATACATATAAATGCTTTAAGTCAGCAAGAGAATTGTGTTGATTTTTATTAAAGAAATATAACTTTAGGCGCAATTTTAAATGGTCATATATAAGGCTTTGAGAGAAGTAAATAGAGCTTTAGATTTTTGACCCGATAGATTTGTTATGGCCATATAATAATAATCATAATCAATAGGAAGTTAGATACATAAGACAAAAGATAAAAATGAATGCCCATAGCCAGTTTTGGTAGTGTATAAAAATCAGCCTGAAACCAAATGAAGCAAAAGAGCCGCAAAAACAATTACCTGTTACATGGGCGAGATTTCAAACCAAGAACTACACCCACTTGCCCCAATTGCCCCACCTGACCACCATGAGATTTACGAGTAGATTTGTCATAAATGTTAGCGTCTGTCACTATAATTTTGCGCCTGTAAACAAATTCTATTTTTATACCCTGATCTCATTTGAAAAAGAGTATAATAGTTTTGTTGGAATGTATGTCACAGGCAGAAGGAGGCGTGCCACACCACACAAAGTATATATATTCTTGATCAGTATCAATAGCCGAGTCAATTTTGCACTGTTCGTCTGTCCGTCCGTCTGTCCGTCTGTCCGTCTGTATGAACGCGCCGATCCAGGTAACTACCTTTAATAACCGTGTATAGCATACCCAATACGAGTTTGTTTCAAAGATGCCACGCCCCCTTCGCCCGATAATCTATAAATTCATTTTTCGATAAAATGGCCATAAACTTTTGCATTTATAAAGCTATCTGCTCCATATTTGGTATATGGGAACATGAATGCAAAATGCATAAGAGGATTTCCCAAATTTTGATAAATTTTATGCAAAAGTCGTGAAATTTGGTGGGTGGTGCCCAAAGTTACTATGCAGAAGTGGCATCAAAATTTAATAAGTGCTCATAATTTCTACAATAGTTATCATAATATATTCATAATAATTCCAGAATCTATATTTAAGACTATGTCATAAACCAATCCTGAAAATTTCAGAACGATCATATCATAAACACCGAAGTTATAAGACCATGAAGCTGCTGAAAACGGGCCAAGTTGGTCAAAGGTGAAAATGGATGACGCCACCTGGCGGCTAAACGTTTATAGCTAGAGGCACAAAATTTGTCATGTAGGTCTACAAAGATAATGCGCAATGTTTGAGGCTACGCCTTATTCCACCGCAAATCAACATAAGTTGATACCAGGTGTGATTTTTGGAGTTCACAAAATATATTTAACAAACGTTTTCCGAAATATAGTTCAAACTTATACTGAATATTTCAAGTCGATCGGTTAAAAAATACTGAAGTTATTCGTAAAAATTCACCTAAGGTGAGATCGATTACGCATCACCGTCTGTGTATGTAATGGTATTGAGGGATTCTGACTGCATTGCACTTTTGGGATCAGGGTATCTCGTAGTCGAGCTCACTTAACTAGTGCTTTCTTACTTGTTTTCTTTTAACTACTTCCCAAAAATAGCAGAAAAAGCAAAAGCTGAAAATAGAAAATTTTCTATGTGGCATAGAAAATTTGTAACAATGTCGCAGCCGAGAAACGGAAACCGGAAATATGCAAAATAAGCAAGGGCCGAGCAAAAGCCAAGTTGGCTTACTTTTTTGGTGTTTTTTGGTTAGGGTACAAGCTGGCAAACCGAGTGGCTTGGCTTACAGATCAGGAAAATCCCAGAGAACTCAGCGGGCAACTTAATTGGAATTCAAGTTATTCGAATTACTTTTGTTTTGATTGCTTCATTTGGCCATATTAAGCATACGCCGCGTGCGCCACTGGGCGTTTTTCCTCAACAATTTTTGCCAATTAGTTACCGTTACAGTAGCTGTAAAACAAAAGCAGAATGAAAGCCAACCAAATAGCAACACCTTTTTAAGCCCTCTATGGAATTTAATTAATGCAAGTCCCGTGCTTTCTCTTTGAAATAAAAGCTCGAGCTGGAGCTGGAGCTGGAGCTGGAGCTGAATGTGCGCTGGCAACAGACCCAGCAGCTCATCCTGAGCGCTTCAGCTGTGGCGCCAGCCATGTTAAGTGGAAATTAAGAGGAAAATGTTAAAGCAATGTAACTAAAAAATAAAAATAATAATAATAATAATAATAAATAAGAGCTTTTAAGCTAACCAAAAAGGCAAAGACGACTGGCAAATGCTCTATGGCACTTGAAGCGATTGTAATTGAAACTTTAAATTACAAATTATGAGTGTTGAAATGGGGTGTTAAAATAGTACATGGAATTGATATATATACATTTGAGATGAGCAAAAAAAATATATAGATTGTTGATATTATACAAAAAACCAGGGGAAATTTGACACATGTTTTTGCGGAGGCTGTGGAACAGCAAAAAAAAAACTAAAAACGATAAAAAATTGTCAATATACAAACGATTAATGTCTGAAATCTGCATAAAAAACTTATATGGGAAATAAGTAAAAAAATAATATAGAAATTTATGCCAATCAATACCATCGAATTGTAACAAAATGTGGTGTAAAAAAGGAAATCATTTGGCATTTCTTATATATTATTATGATATGGCCTTAAAAACTCTGTTAGGTCAAAGGCTGAAGCATTATTTTCCTTTATTTCTGGCTTTTTTCACTGAAGAAGTTTTTTTACGTGGTTGGATTCCAAATCCTACTCCATTACCTAGTTTTTCAAGGAGGGTCACGCCTATTTACAAGAGCGGGACTCGAACTCGCAGCTCTTGCTTGGCGGTCCACCAAAGCCTCCAACTTTTTAAGCTTGGTACACGAAATTTGGCACGTAATCATCATAATGGTTTAATTCCAGAATATATATTCATGACAATGTTATCAACCGTTCCTAAAAATTTCAGAACGATCGGAATATAAATACCAAAGTTATGAGACTCAGAAAAGGCCGAAAACGATATGAAATGTTCATAGGTTAGAAATGTATTATGTCACCTGGCCGCTAAACGCTTATAGCTATAATTATTGTTATATGGCCATAAAAACCCTGTGAGGTTAAAGCTTGAAGCATTATTTTTCTTTTTTCAGCTTCCTTTACTGAAGTACTTATTTTTCGTGGGTGTATTTGAGGTCCTACGCCACAACCTAGTTTTTCCAGGAGGGTCATGCCTACCAACATGAGTGGGACTCGAACTCGCACTTCTTGTTTGGCGGGTGCGCTATACCCTGGTCCACTGAGGCCCCATTTTGGCATTTCTTATAGAGTATACAAAATGAGAGTCAAATGAAAAAAAAACTTTCGTTGACAACGTCCGCGAGCGAAATAGCGTAGGCTTTTGTAGGTGTAGGTGTGTGTGTGTGTGAGTATCTATGGGTGTTTCGGGGTGTTTCTGGGTGTGTGTGCTATAAGGCGTGGGTGAGGTGCGGCACGAAAATCCGCTTAGAGTTGCGCTTAACAGCAATTATCTTCATTACGCGCTCAGCGCACAAAAGTATGCAACGGCAAACAAGAAAACGTTGAAAAAAGCAAAAAAAAAACAAAATGAAAATAAAAGACGCACGGCGTGACAATTAGGCGGGGCGGCGGGGCGGCGGGGCGTCGGGGCTTGCCCCACTTACCCCGCCAGCATTAGCCGCTGTTTTTTTTTTTACCTGCAGAGTACCAGGTGGACGGGCGGGGCGACACCCAACGCATTAAGTCTTCTTCTCATATAAATGCCGAGCTGATGGATGTGTTTTGAGTGGCGCCAGCGAATAATGTCTCGACTGTCGACTGTCGACTCTCCACTCTCCACGCTCGACTCTCAATTCGAAATTCTTAACTCTCGACTCTCGACTGTCGACTGTTTCCTGTTATTCGGCATCTTTGACTTGTCGCTGTTATCAGCATGGCAGGACGAGTCCTTGCACAGGGTGAGCAGGGTGAGCAGAGGTGTAAGCGATTTATAAAAGCCAAACGGCAAATGGCGTTGGCGACAACAACAACAGCAACAACAACAACAGCAACACAACAACAATAAAAAAGTGTTGCAAGCAATTTGCGCAATGGCGGCGAGTTGGCTTTTGCACAACCAGCACAAAGACAACAACAGATGAACTGCTTGCCCCCGCCGCCGCAATGCCACCCCCTCCCCCGGCTACCATTATTGAGTGCGTGCACGTAACTGACATCAGCGCGCTTATAAATCAAGCTGCAAATACTTTTACCTGCCACGCCCCCGCGGCTCCTTCCTCCGAACACACACACACACAAACACGTGGAGGGGCGCACGAGTGTAACTCCTTTTTTGAGTTCATGAATTTTGGCAACTCTCACATATTCTCATATGATTAGATTAATGCATTGTGTAATGGCTTAAGCAGCCTTTTCATACTCTTCCCGCGGAAAAAGGCATATTAACTATGCGCTCAAGCTTGGAATGCAGAAAAACAGGCGTCGTAGGCATCCAAAACTTGAGCGCCTAAATGCTAAAATATAAAACAATTAGGGGCCTCGATGGACCAGTGTAAAGCTCACTGCCCCGCCAAACAAGAGGTGAAAGTTCGAGTCCCGCTCATGTCAATAGGCATGACCCTCCAAGAAAAACAAGGTTGTGGCGTAGCACATGAAGTCCAGGCTTTGACCTCATAGGGTTGTTATGGCCATAAAATAATAATAATAAAAGCACTAAGAGTTTAGCTGTCAGGTGACATATTACTTTTTTCACCTCTGACCATTTTATTCCGTTTTCTGCCTTTTCTGAGACTTATAACTTCGGTGTTTATATTCCAATCGTTCTGAAATTTTTAGGAACGATTGATAACATTGTCATGAATATATATTCTGGAATGCAAATAATTATGATGATTACATGCCAAATTTCGTATCCCTAGCTGTAAACGTTGGGGGCCTCGGAGGACCAGTGGATAGCGCACTATCCAGCCAAACAAGGCATGACCCTCCTAGAAAAAACTAAAATCCACACACGTAATGGAAGTTCTTCGGTGAAGGATGCAGAAATAAAGTAAAATAATGCTTCGGGGGTCTCGGTAGCCCAGTGCATAGCGCACTGGCTTGCCAAACAAAGAGACGTAGGTTCGATTCCTGCTCAGGT
>JBANCY010001276.1:0-11004 GCA_037040045.1 Phorticella flavipennis | reverse complement strand
AATTCTTCGAGAGCATCATATGCTATAGGCTTGAGGAGGAACTGGAGGAGAAAAATGGATTCTCGGAGTGGCAGTTTTTCTTGTGTTGTTACCCAAAGGACAAGGAACAAATGCAGGAAGTCCTTCAACATATAGACCTCTTTGCATGCTTGATGAGTTCTCCAAATTCTTCGAGAGCATCATATGCTATAGGCTTGAGGAGGAACTGGAGGAGAAAAATGGATTCTCGGAGTGGCAGTTTGGCTTCCGGAAGAAGATGAGCAGATTCGATCAAAGCCGTGCTTGACATGGCCAGGAATGCCATAGAAGGACAGCGATGGAAAGGCGGAAAGAATCACTACGGCCTGGTAACAACCCTCGACGTACGGAACGCGCTCAACTCTGCAAGCGGGACGGCCTTCATAAATGCGATGCACAGGGCGAGGATCTCGGAGTACCTCATAAACATCATATGCAACTACTTCCCAGACCGACTGGTACTCGTCGACACTCAGGATGGGAGACTCCAATATGAAGTAACGGGTGGAGTCCCACAAGGATCAGTACTAGGCTCCACATTGTGGAACGATGGCGTCCTTCGGTTGGACGTGCCAAAAACGGCACGCATAGTCAGCTTTGCAGATGACATTGCCATTGTCACTGTAGCAAAGACGATAGGTGAAGTGGAAGATGTGACCAACTCCACTATCGAGCAGGTGATTGAATGGCTAGAGGACAACTCCCTTTCGATTGCTCCCCATAAGACCGAAACAGTACTGATCAGCAGTCGCAAAACCGTAGAGTTGCAGGAGCCAACATTAGATTCAAGATGGCCGTTAAATACCTAGGGATCCAGCTTGACCGCAGGCTAACGTTCAAGCATCATCTGGCTTACACTGCGGAGAAAGCTGCAAAGCTGCCTATTGCTAAACAATCGATCGTGATAAAAATAAAATATACAATCCCGACTTTTGCAGGCATAGCTAATCGCTCTAAAAGCTTAAGAAAATTCGCTGATGATGGAAAAATCGACTTTTAAGTAACGTTGTCAACTAGTCAAAATCATTAAAATATGATATTCTGAAGAAATCCTGGCGACTTTCAAAAATAAAGTTCCCAGATCTGATTTTTTTTATCTTTATCAAAATATGTCGGTAACTTACTCCGTAAAAAATTAGGAAATATCCCCGTAAAAGAATAGGAAATATCCCGACAAAATAAGACAATAAGCAGTAAGTAGCGTACAATACATAACATGTTTCTGAAATCGATCTCGCAAAGGTCTTCCCGCTGAAAGATCGCAAAAACGAACCGGAAATGCATTGCTTACATGAAATCTTCGATCTTAATTAGTAATAGGTTAAATAAAGACAGTATCCAAAATGAACAATCAAAAATTGAGCAAATTTATATTTTATAATAACTTATTTGGTGTATTTTAAAGCGCCTATTTCTTAATGCAAGCAATAACAATACATTTCTATCTGATAATTGTGCACACAGTAAGATTGGTTTCCGTATTTATTGGTCCGAAGTATAGGACCATTTAAAGTCATTGAATCTCCTTGAAATCTGGTAGTGGCTTCAAATAAACCTCCGCCTGGTGATGTTTGGATTCGAACCTTTACCTCAAAATCATAATGGATATTAACGCGATTTAGAAGATACGCCACTAGTATGGCTTTCAATTGCAATCTTCTACAAAGTTGATAATCTTTTATCAGCGCATTGATTGCATTTACGACAAATCCAGCTGCCCGCTGAGATCGATTATCTGTTTTATCGATGGGGATTAAAGTTTGGCATGGACAGTATGAAGAGGGAATTCCGGCAAGCTCACAATTTCGTATGTCGGGTATAGGCAGAAATAAGCTAATACCGCGCGGTATCCTTGATCCAAGAGCCGCGAGTAGTTGGGATCTCTTTTTAACATGGCTGTCACGGAGGAGATTCAAATAAGTTAAGTCCTTCAGTGTAGCATGTAAATCAAACGTAGTAACGAGGCTGTGTGCGTTTTTGTGCAAATTTGATATAGCAAGTGGGTAGGAGTATTCCATCCATTTGGGATAGAGAGCGATTAACAGTGGCTGCGATTCCTCTTGCATTCCTTGGTAGGTGGATCGAAACGAACCAAAACGCAATCCATGATCCGACATTAATAATACCAGAGTTTTATTTAAAATTCCCAAAACCTTCATTCTTTTAAGTAATTTTGTGTAATGTGTGTCCAATGACTGGGCAAAGTTGAAGTAATCATGCACACCCTGAGCCTGCCAAAAGACGGAGAAGTGAGTTCCATGGGTCAAATGCGGCATCAGCTTGTATATGAATTCATAGAGAACTTCCGAATACATGCGGCCAGCACTGCAGTGAATATCTTCTTGTTTATCAATGCTGTATCGGGTGTGTGAGTCTATTTCCAGCATTACAGGTCGCAAATATATGTCAGTTGGTTGGCGATAAAATCCAAATTTGCCATAATTGAATGTGCCCACCACACTGTTGTCTTCACCATATATTGTCTGGTGTCCTGCCGCCTTAAAATCCTTCCATATGAAATCGCAGCTATCAAAGTTGAGTTCATCCACATAGCAAGAAGCCTCCAATTCGCGTACATTTAAACCGCTAAATAAAGGCACGAGGTTGGGATAGGAGTTACGACCAACCCTGTTGTAGCCCCAAAACTCAACATGTGGTAATTCCTTTATGAGAGATCCCAATGAAGGCATCATGCGTAGATAATGCATATGTGAGATTGAATCGATCCCAATTACCATGACCGATAGAGCATCTCTTTTGACACGATCTGGAGTTGGTACAGGGAGGAAGAAATGCACATCGTGGTAAATCGTATCATTGTTATGTTGGCACTTGATGCGAACAATTCTGGAGCCTCTTTCCATTTTAATACTCTTGAATACATGGCTCAAACGGAAGTACTTACTGGGGAAATATCGGTTTAAGTCATCATTAATCCGTTTAACCGATCTATATTCGCATTGTATTTTGCCAATGTCTTGAATATGTGTTGCATCTGCAATTTCTCGCTCCGACATAATTAGTGTAAGGTAATTCTCATCTTTAATAGTCTCGGCTCGGAAGAGCTGAATTTTTGGGCACTTCATTGGTTTTATTTCTTCAATACGTTTACGAGCATCACCTGACAATGGATTCATAGCTAACACACGACATCCTGAGGCATTGACAAAGAATCCTTCCATAACCTTATTCTCAGTGTAAAGAGTGTAAGTCGAATAAGGCATCATACTGATAATTATATAACATAGACAAAAGCAAAACAATGCGATAATAGCATAAATATGGAGGCATCTTTTGGTGTTATATGCGTTTCTTAGCTTAGAGATCATTTTGATTAATCCACTTGAAATTAAATAAAAAAGATTTGAAATTAAATACAATGTGAACTCAAGTCACAATACGTAAAATTATTTTTGATTTCATCAAAATTCGTGCAGCGGGCGAAGTGCTGGAACATCGGGATCGACAGCGAAAAATCGTTCAACGTCGGCTTCACCCTGAGCCGCAGTACATCGCCTTTAATCGCAATTGAAGGGATGCCACAAGCCAACTTGGCGAATTACCTAGGGGTCTTGTTGAATCGTAGACTTACTTTCGCCCAGCTTGGGACAGCGATGACCACCAGAATCAGTTCTTCAGTGAAGAAGCACTTTTGGCTTTCAACTGGCAGGTATGGGTCTGGCTTGTGATAGTCAGATACGGCGTATTCAGGTGGCGCAGAATAAAGTCTTCAAATCTAGAAATCTACCCCTGGCCTGGTGTTTGATGAGATCAACTACCACTCCAGTCGGTACAATAACAGACTAGTCCGCCACAGGAACAGATTGGCCAATAATCTCACGCGAACTTGGCCCCGAATAAGACCTCGAAGGCGTCAGCCTATAGATCTCATGTTCCGTGTAAGATGCTTTCTTCAGAATTCATTGATAGTTAATCGACTTTAACTGGCTTAAATGAGAATCTTGAAAAATAACACTAATTATTGCGATGGCAAGTTGACTTCAGTAGAATCAATGCCATCTGCTAGTGGATGTGCATCCAGAACCAGATCCAAATGAAGAAGTGAATCCGTCCCTGTGGAGGTATTGACTTGAGTCTTCAAAGATCCGTCCAAAGCGATGGTCACCCCAAAGAATGGGTTCAAATACGTGGGTTTGTTCCGGTTTGCAGGAAAGTTTAAGCTTAAAGAAAATTGTAAATGAAAATTGTCTTAAATGGAAATTATGAGGAAAGAATGGATAGTAAATAAAATCTTGCGATGGCAAGTTGACTTCAGTGGAATCAAAGCCATCTGCTAGTGAATGTGGATCCAGATCGAAATACAAATGAAAAAGTGAATCCGTCCCTGTGGAGGTCTTGACTTGGGTCCTCAAAGACCCGGCCAAGCCGATGATCACCGAGAAATGAGTTTGAAGACGAGGACTTATTCCTGTTTGCAGGAAAGCTTAAGAAAAAATATAATAAATGAAAATAAAGAAAGAAATAAAAAAAAATTTTGCCGATAAATTTAAAATTTCGAGTTTCTCAAAAATTTAATAAGCATATTTCAACGCAAAGAAAAAAAAACATGAATAAGAAATGAATCAAATATGAAACAAATACAATGTCATTTCCATTTTGGTATTTTTTTGTAAAAAAAAAATTTTTATCCCAGAATATACAAAATGTGTTTTAAAAAACATTTTATTGTGTACATTTAAATAAAAATGTTCAAAAAAAAACTCAACTTGGGACAAATCCATCGAGCCAATGCGTTAATAGGATAGTCCTTTATGACTCTTTTGAACTTGTTGAGAATTTTAGTGCGCCCAGGTTAAAAGATTACCATAGAAGTATGCTATAGTTTTTCTTCTTATGTCCCTGACCAAAGATTGGATCGAATATTGTCTGTCCGGCGGAACATCACTATCAACTGCGCCAAATCGGCCTGCATCACCTTCTACCTTCGGCGTGGCACTTCCTGTAGTCTCGCCTACAATTGTGATACCATCACCAATGTAATATCCTTTTGTTACTTGGGAGGGAGTCCAACAACCCAGACTCTACTTCTCAGGGCCATTGTTACGCCTACTTGGAAGAACGCCATTCAGGTGCGACAGGCTGAGAGTCGTTCAATCGCGTGCTGCTCGACGAGTATCCTGACTTATCTCGCATGTCACCAACTGTGCCATTGAAAGGGACCTTCGCATTGTACTGTTCGGGGAACAGTTCAATGTGCCGAGCAGCCGATATCTGCGAAGATCAAAGAGGCTGCATCCCTGGCATCTCTCTACCAAAAGTTCTAAGTTAAGTCCTTCAGTGTAGCATGTAAATCAAACGTAGTAACGAGGCTGTGTGCGTTTTTGTGCAAATTTGATATAGCAAGTGGGTAGGAGTATTCCATCCATTTGGGATAGAGAGCGATTAACAGTGGCTGCGATTCCTCTTGCATTCCTTGGTAGGTGGATCGAAACGAACCAAAACGCAATCCATGATCCGACATTAATAATACCAGAGTTTTATTTAAAATTCCCAAAACCTTCATTCTTTTAAGTAATTTTGTGTAATGTGTGTCCAATGACTGGGCAAAGTTGAAGTAATCATGCACACCCTGAGCCTGCCAAAAGACGGAGAAGTGAGTTCCATGGGTCAAATGCGGCATCAGCTTGTATATGAATTCATAGAGAACTTCCGAATACATGCGGCCAGCACTGCAGTGAATATCTTCTTGTTTATCAATGCTGTATCGGGTGTGTGAGTCTATTTCCAGCATTACAGGTCGCAAATATATGTCAGTTGGTTGGCGATAAAATCCAAATTTGCCATAATTGAATGTGCCCACCACACTGTTGTCTTCACCATATATTGTCTGGTGTCCTGCCGCCTTAAAATCCTTCCATATGAAATCGCAGCTATCAAAGTTGAGTTCATCCACATAGCAAGAAGCCTCCAATTCGCGTACATTTAAACCGCTAAATAAAGGCACGAGGTTGGGATAGGAGTTACGACCAACCCTGTTGTAGCCCCAAAACTCAACATGTGGTAATTCCTTTATGAGAGATCCCAATGAAGGCATCATGCGTAGATAATGCATATGTGAGATTGAATCGATCCCAATTACCATGACCGATAGAGCATCTCTTTTGACACGATCTGGAGTTGGTACAGGGAGGAAGAAATGCACATCGTGGTAAATCGTATCATTGTTATGTTGGCACTTGATGCGAACAATTCTGGAGCCTCTTTCCATTTTAATACTCTTGAATACATGGCTCAAACGGAAGTACTTACTGGGGAAATATCGGTTTAAGTCATCATTAATCCGTTTAACCGATCTATATTCGCATTGTATTTTGCCAATGTCTTGAATATGTGTTGCATCTGCAATTTCTCGCTCCGACATAATTAGTGTAAGGTAATTCTCATCTTTAATAGTCTCGGCTCGGAAGAGCTGAATTTTTGGGCACTTCATTGGTTTTATTTCTTCAATACGTTTACGAGCATCACCTGACAATGGATTCATAGCTAACACACGACATCCTGAGGCATTGACAAAGAATCCTTCCATAACCTTATTCTCAGTGTAAAGAGTGTAAGTCGAATAAGGCATCATACTGATAATTATATAACATAGACAAAAGCAAAACAATGCGATAATAGCATAAATATGGAGGCATCTTTTGGTGTTATATGCGTTTCTTAGCTTAGAGATCATTTTGATTAATCCACTTGAAATTAAATAAAAAAGATTTGAAATTAAATACAATGTGAACTCAAGTCACAATACGTAAAATTATTTTTGATTTCATCAAAATTCGTGCAGCGGGCGAAGTGCTGGAACATCGGGATCGACAGCGAAAAATCGTTCAACGTCGGCTTCACCCTGAGCCGCAGTACATCGCCTTTAATCGCAATTGAAGGGATGCCACAAGCCAACTTGGCGAATTACCTAGGGGTCTTGTTGAATCGTAGACTTACTTTCGCCCAGCTTGGGACAGCGATGACCACCAGAATCAGTTCTTCAGTGAAGAAGCACTTTTGGCTTTCAACTGGCAGGTATGGGTCTGGCTTGTGATAGTCAGATACGGCGTATTCAGGTGGCGCAGAATAAAGTCTTCAAATCTAGAAATCTACCCCTGGCCTGGTGTTTGATGAGATCAACTACCACTCCAGTCGGTACAATAACAGACTAGTCCGCCACAGGAACAGATTGGCCAATAATCTCACGCGAACTTGGCCCCGAATAAGACCTCGAAGGCGTCAGCCTATAGATCTCATGTTCCGTGTAAGATGCTTTCTTCAGAATTCATTGATAGTTAATCGACTTTAACTGGCTTAAATGAGAATCTTGAAAAATAACACTAATTATTGCGATGGCAAGTTGACTTCAGTAGAATCAATGCCATCTGCTAGTGGATGTGCATCCAGAACCAGATCCAAATGAAGAAGTGAATCCGTCCCTGTGGAGGTATTGACTTGAGTCTTCAAAGATCCGTCCAAAGCGATGGTCACCCCAAAGAATGGGTTCAAATACGTGGGTTTGTTCCGGTTTGCAGGAAAGTTTAAGCTTAAAGAAAATTGTAAATGAAAATTGTCTTAAATGGAAATTATGAGGAAAGAATGGATAGTAAATAAAATCTTGCGATGGCAAGTTGACTTCAGTGGAATCAAAGCCATCTGCTAGTGAATGTGGATCCAGATCGAAATACAAATGAAAAAGTGAATCCGTCCCTGTGGAGGTCTTGACTTGGGTCCTCAAAGACCCGGCCAAGCCGATGATCACCGAGAAATGAGTTTGAAGACGAGGACTTATTCCTGTTTGCAGGAAAGCTTAAGAAAAAATATAATAAATGAAAATAAAGAAAGAAATAAAAAAAAATTTTGCCGATAAATTTAAAATTTCGAGTTTCTCAAAAATTTAATAAGCATATTTCAACGCAAAGAAAAAAAAACATGAATAAGAAATGAATCAAATATGAAACAAATACAATGTCATTTCCATTTTGGTATTTTTTTGTAAAAAAAAAATTTTTATCCCAGAATATACAAAATGTGTTTTAAAAAACATTTTATTGTGTACATTTAAATAAAAATGTTCAAAAAAAAACTCAACTTGGGACAAATCCATCGAGCCAATGCGTTAATAGGATAGTCCTTTATGACTCTTTTGAACTTGTTGAGAATTTTAGTGCGCCCAGGTTAAAAGATTACCATAGAAGTATGCTATAGTTTTTCTTCTTATGTCCCTGACCAAAGATTGGATCGAATATTGTCTGTCCGGCGGAACATCACTATCAACTGCGCCAAATCGGCCTGCATCACCTTCTACCTTCGGCGTGGCACTTCCTGTAGTCTCGCCTACAATTGTGATACCATCACCAATGTAATATCCTTTTGTTACTTGGGAGGGAGTCCAACAACCCAGACTCTACTTCTCAGGGCCATTGTTACGCCTACTTGGAAGAACGCCATTCAGGTGCGACAGGCTGAGAGTCGTTCAATCGCGTGCTGCTCGACGAGTATCCTGACTTATCTCGCATGTCACCAACTGTGCCATTGAAAGGGACCTTCGCATTGTACTGTTCGGGGAACAGTTCAATGTGCCGAGCAGCCGATATCTGCGAAGATCAAAGAGGCTGCATCCCTGGCATCTCTCTACCCAAAAGTTCTCTTTAATCTTGTAAATATTTGTGAACTAGTATAAATACGTAATGTTCTGAAAGTTCTGGACAGATTCCAGCGAAATAAAACAAGAAAATAACCATATTTTATACTTAATATATACTTAAAAAATTAAATTTTCTTAAAAAAAAATGAAAAAATGTCAAACCCTTAGAGACATATTTTGGATGCCAGTTTCAGATGCCCACAATTCCCTAATGATAAGTTTTATTGTTTCTAAAATATGGAAATTGTACAAATCACAAATCATTTCGCATAAAAAGACCATATTTTGTATAAAAATCATCGAATAAAACACATTTCATTCTTTGCAATTTTCGTATTTGTTTAGATGTATTTAAATGTATTTTAATGCTTTGTTCTATACAGTTTATAATAATAAATATGCATTTTGTTTTAGCTGCGATTTACATACTATTATATTATTATATTTCAAACTATTTATTATTACATAACTTGGTTTTGTTGCCAACTCTTTGTAATTTTTGGCAATTTTCGTAGTGCTAAAAATAAATTACAAAGCTTTTGGTATTTAATAATTCATAAACAAAGCTGGCACCAGTATTTCTATATATTGTATATGCTATGCGTATTGTACTTATGTATATATTATTTATAGGGAGAGATATGATATATCAAACTAACTGAAATGTTGTATTAAACCAACAAATGTGCAAAAGGTAACAGAGGCAAAACATTTAGCATACTTTTTGGCGCTTGACCCGAGGCAAAGTTGTTTTTTCATTTCCCACGATTTCTAAACACGAAGCGGAAAAAATGAAGCAAACGGAAATTATGAAATTTGAAGGGAAATACTAAACAGAAAAAGCGAAGTAAAATCAAAGATGGTTAGTGTATTGAAGGGTACATGAAGTTGGACATTTAAGAAGTCACTTCACAAAGAATTTAATATAGTAGGAAGTTTGAGATACTTTCGAAAAGAAATGTTTTAAAGCTATAGTCAACCTATTGCAAACAAAGTATATCAGTTTTTTGACTCTATTCGTGCTAAATTTATAATACTCTCTGTTTAGGGTATATCAAAGCCAAATTGTATTAAAGGTAAAAACATTTAAGAGCTCGCTACAAAATTGGCTGGGCTGCGTGTTGGTCAAGGGCGGTGGAGGGTTTGAAGGACTCGCAGGAGGAGAATTCGCGCTGCTTGCCAGGTTGAAATAACATGAGCAATTTTAGAAAAGAGACGACAAAATGTCGAATGAAAGATAAATAAAGTGCACCGGAATGGACCCCAGCGGAAAATAAAATGTTAGAAAAAAAGAAAATGGAAGGAAAGCGAATAACTCGCGAACAGAGCTATAAATCAACGTGAACGAAGCCACTGGCGTGGGTGGTTTTGGGTGCTTTGTGCGCGCGGGGGGCGTGGCGATGTATATATCTATTACATGAACTTTGTGCGCTGTGAACTGTCACAGCTGCAGTCGAGTCGAGTTAGCAATTTTTATTTTTTCAATTTTTTTCTATATTTTTTCATCGGTTTTTTAGTTTGAGCACAAATATTTTTGCAAGTGACAAAAATTGTTGCCGCTTAAATGCTATGCGAATCGATTTTGATTACATTTGTAGGCGTGTCGCAGCCCGCAGAGAGCACCGACATCTATTTGTCCACCTGAGCCGGTTCCATGGTGTACATGTCGCGCAGCAGGCGAGCAATGGGCACATTGCCAATGGTCTCCTTGAAGAAGAGCGCCTCAATGGTCGCCGCTCGTATGGTACGCAGGGAGGGCAGCAGCAGCAGTAGCCGACCGAAGCGCGTGGCCTGACGTGGATACCGCAGTCGGACGTGGTCGGAGAGTATGCACTGTGCCTGATCCTGTAGCATCTCTACGGGCTGTACGTCGCACAGGCCGGCAGTTTCTGGTGCAAACAGCGCGATGGCCTTCATGCAGCCAACCTCACTGCCATCTGGCGTAATCTGGCGAAATCTGCAGAGTATCTCTTGGATTGTCTTCATTTCTGTTTGTGTCGCCTCATCCTGCAGAACGCGTTCCTTAATGAGCGGCGATTCCAAAATGGGTGTCAGATCTAATGGTATAGTCCACTGGGCCAGATTGAGAAGAAAGAGCTCCTTCCATGACTCCTGCAATTGAAAGTTGCATGCATAGAATTAGATATTTGTTATCAACTTAAACTCATCTCACAAATACAAATGTATCTCTTAAATGGCACTTATAATTCGACGGAGAAATGTGTCGTAGATACGAATGAAGAATATATATGCAAAAATTACTCAGAAATACAAAAGTATCTTACAGCTACAATTGTATCATCACTTAAAATTGCATCCCGCGATTCAAGTACATTAGA
>JBANCY010001275.1:0-12287 GCA_037040045.1 Phorticella flavipennis | reverse complement strand
AATTCATCCATCTTTGGGAAGTTCCCTCAAAGCTCGAAACTATAGAAAAGAACTGAAGACGACGTCGTTTGGGGATGCCACTGGCTGCTCTTTCACTGCTAAGGAAAGTTTATCAGTTTGGGCCTTATGAAGGACACTTAATTTCAGATGGTATTACTTACGACAGCAGAACAATTATATTTTCCGTAAAACTAAACCTTTTTTACGCTGGTTTAGATTTTATATAGTTTCTCGGACGCAGACGAACAGTAAAAGTTAGACGAAAGTCAAAAGGTTTGAGATGGAAGTTATTTTTCTGCTGAATCAGAAGGGTTTATCGATAGGAAATTTGACAGCAATATGAAAGCCTTTTCGATATGGCAATATGATTGGTTTGATTTTTGACAAGTTGGCAGTTTGGCCCATGAGATATAAATGCAGGTTTCCTTTGATTTTGAAAGTTTATAGTGTAAAAATGGAAGAGAGATATTGATCGATATGCATCCGCTTGGGCAAAACAGAGTTTTGCTTATATTGGAGCTGTATATAGTAGACCGATTCTCATGAAATTTGGTAGAGCAATACAGAATACAGAGTCTTGTCTGAATATATAATCCAATAGTTTCAAAAATAGGGGATATATGGGCAAAACTCAACTTTTGGTTATATGACAGCTATCTGATATAGTAGTCCGGCCGGTTCCGAAGTGTCAAGTTTAATAACTTTGTAGCTAAGTCGACTGTTTCTTTAAGAATCGAAAATGGTTAAGTTCCAAGTTCTTTCTGTAACTCCCCGACATCGGCTTTGCTTAAGTCCCCCGCCTCGTTGTCCAAACAAAGTGGGGACCGTGGAAACTTGCTAACAATTTGGAGCCATAAAACATGGCCGATTGCCCACTTTGTCCAAGCCAAGTGGAAATCTGGCCAGTTGCTGACACGCAATGGGGCCTATTCGAAGAGGGTTCGAGGGGCCAGGGGGTTAGAAGGGCAAAGGTCGCAGGGCAAAGCCCCGACGAGGTAGGAAAAAGCCATTAACTGCGCTCGGACGACTCTTAATTTAGTTCTTGGCCATATGATCAATTTGCACCTGGCACACATTTGGCCCAATCGATCAGGCCATCAATGTCTCAATTGTTGCCACAGTGGCAGGTTGCAGGCTGCAAGTTGCAGGTAGCAGGTTACACTGGGAGGTGGCAGCTCATTCGATGGGCAAACAACGGCAACTTGCAACACAAAGTTACGAGCAGGTGGGTTGAGTGGGGCAGGAACAGGAGGCGGGTGCAGCTTGTCAGCCAAAAGAGGCCACAAAACATGCAAGCAGCTCAACAATTTTGTCCTGTAGGGTCAAAGGGGCTGAAAGCCAGGGGGGAGGGGTGCTTGGTTCTCCGGCAGAGATTGGCAAAAATGCGGAGTCCCTTTTATCCGGCACTCAAATCAACAGCAGAATCAGCTGCAGCAGCAGCTCTCCCAGTGGAATTGAGGCATCGATTCTATGCTCAAACACACACACACACATGGACACACACACACAAAAATCAGCAAAGAAGTTGGAGAACAGCTGAATGTGGCACGACGATGATAACATACCCTTAATATACCCTATAATGCTGGCCAATAGACCCCGACGACTACGACTGTCTTAAGGGTTTCTCCATCTCTTCCATTTGCAACTTTAACCACCTTCGGCAACTTCTGCATCGTTTTAAAACGGTGTTTACGATCCGATCATTATTAAATTTTCAGTATTGCTTTAGTACATAGTCATAAATATATACTCCTAATTTCATAACATTACGTTAAGAATTGTAGAACTTATGGACATTTCTTAAATTTGTGCCAGATCATATTAGCATAGTAAAAATTAGCATGTCAATTTCGGTATAGTATCTATAGGCATCTACATACCAAATTTAATAACTCTCGCATTATAAGTGTGCCTTTTATACACTTTCGTCACTTTCCTGGAAAATAAAGCGGCTTATAAATATTTTGGGAAGTTGCATTCTGCAGTTTCTACTAGCAAAACTATATACCCAATTCAGAGTCGATAGCTTCACATATGCAAAAGTTATGGCTATTTTATCTTCGAGCTACTAAAATATTCTCTAGGCTTTAATGACATATAGTCCCCCGATTTACTATACTATGAACACATTATATCTCAAGCTCCATACTAAGCGGCTGTACCAAATTTTAGCAAGGAAACTCTATCAAAACAGGAGTTACCTGAGGCGAGATTTACTATAGAAATAGTTGGATACTAATTGACTGACTGAACTATACTATATCGAAACCTAATCGGACCTTACCTAGCAAGGGTATTTAGCAAACTTGCACGATATGGCTAGAAAAGCGTCAAGTCAAGCCAAGGACTCTGAAAGTATCCTGAGCGAGTGAGCCGAGTCCTGAGCCGTGTGACACAATGAAAATGGATTAAAAGGATAAGTGGGCAGGTGAGCTGTGTTCCGGTGTTCCGGTGCTGTGGGTCATCGTCCAACATGCATTGTCTGTCCTGTGGTCTAATGCCCAGACACCTCCCGAACCTCTCCGTTCCCCACCCAACCGCAGCCCAACTGAAGACTCTTGGAGTTAAGTCAACGCGCGGGATAAAGTTTTTGGAGCTCCAACATGGGGCTGGAGCTTTTGTGTTCCTAATTGAATTAAACACCAGCCAAGCGGCTAGAGATTGGCATTGGCTCTGCCCACCAGAAGTTAAAAGCCCCAAAAAGTCCCAAACTGATTGCGCTTCGATACGACGCCTTCAGAAATTGAGCTTAATGAAAGCTTTGCAACACTTTAAGTGCCGGAATCAAACTTTGGTAAGCTTCATTTTCGCATTTCGGACCTGAAATCAAAAGGGTGTTTTCCTTTCCTGCTGAAAATGTGACTTAACTTTCGAAAGCGCATAAAAGATCCATTAAATTTTACGCGAAGCTTGAAAGAGTAAAGAAATCTATTGAGTAGCCAATATGTTTTGCGGATATATCAGTTTCAAAAGCTTTCAAATCCAAAAGCTAAACAAAATATTAGAAATAAAAAACTTGAACTTAAAAAGCCCAAATAAATAATAGCCTTGGTGGAGACTTGCAAAGCACAAATTCCTGTTAAAACAGCTCGAAAAGCACATGAAAGCTAAGCAAAGCAAAACACGTCTTATTTGCAAAAGATTTGTAACAAAGCTTTGAAAGTTAATGTAAGCTTAAGTGAAAGCCTTGTGATCTAAATAACAGAAAAAGCCCTAAATACATGCAGAAAGCCTTAGAAAAGCTTCCAAAGCACATGAAAGCTCCACAGCGGGATAACGATACTTGAATTTGTTTATTATATTGCACTCTGTTGGATTTTGGCAGACTAAAGATTCAAACGAGGACAATTTGGGAGCGCGATTGTGGTGGGCGTGGCAGCTGCTACAACCTCCTGCGTTGCATCGCCGCACCGTCGATGTAGTCGAAGCGTTCCCGCAGCGAGCGCTGCGCCATGGACAACGGCACCTGCGACGAGCCGTGCAGCTTGAGTTCGTAGTTCTGCTTGTGATACGGATGCCACGAGGACGGCGGCACCACTGCCGCTGCCGGCGTCCTCATCGGCGCCCGACGCGACTGCGCACCGCTGGCTTGCCGCGGATGTGTCTGGCGCGGCTGCGGCGGCGGCGGCTGCTTGCGCTGATGTTGCTGGCGCTGCTGCTGCGTCGTTTGTCGCGGCAGCGTTGTCCTCAGCTGCGGTTGGCGCTGCAGCAGCCGCTCCTGCTGCTTCTGCTGCAGCTGCAGGTGGCGCTGCTGTTGTTGCACCAGCTTCTGTTGCTGCTGCTGCAGCAGCTGCTGCCGCCGCTGTTGCTGCTGCTTTTGCTGCTGCTGCAGCCGCTGCAGGTGCTGCAGTTCCTTCAGGTGGTGCTGCTGCTCCTTCTGCAGCCGCTTGCACTGCTGGGGCATCGCCCGACCCACCGGAGGGCTCAGCTCGCGGCTGTGGCTGGTCACCCAGCGCTGCCAGGCGATGTGCGAGAGGTGGCGCCGCAGCTTCTCGTTGAGCTGCTGCTGCTGCTCCTGGCGCTGCTGCTCGTCGCGCCGCGCACGCAGCTCGTCCACCTTGCGCTGCTCCCACTTCTCCACGCAGCGTCGGACCTGGTCGTGGTGCGTGTGCGCCGTCGCCTCCAGCATGATGCGGGGCATGGTGCGCGGCTGCAGCTGGCGGCGCTTCGTCTGCAGCCACTCGGAGTAGCACTTCTCGGACATCTGCTTCCTCATCTGCTGCATCTGCTGCAACTGGTCCACCTCGATGCGATGCTGGCGCCTGCGCTCCGCCTCCTCTTTTCTGGGGAAAATGGGAGTGGCAGTGAGTGGTGTGTGGAGATTGAGGGAAGATAGGAGTTAAGAGAAGGAAAGACTGAAGGCTTGCAGAAGAGTGTAGAATGCAGTTGGACCATATTGTAGATAGAGGAAACATTGTAGACTGCAGAGCAAAGCTTCAGTTGTCGCAGAAGAATGTAGCGATGAGTAGAGTGTAGATTGGGGCGGAAGGCTTAAGATGTCGCAGAAGTATATAGTGTTGACTAAGGATGGACAAAGGGGAATAGGGTGTGTTTGGAAAGCTAGTCAACTTGAAAGTCATTGGACTGGTCCTTGGACTCGGCACTCACCTTTTGGCGATCAGCCACTCGCTGTAGGTCATACGATGCTCCGGGGGTCCGAACTGGCCTGCGTGCTGCCTCGTCCGCTGCAGCCGCTGGTAGCTGCAGTAGGCGCTGGTCAGGCTGTAGCGGGTCGTGTCCGTCTCGGTCTCCGTGTCGCTGCCCTTGCTGCTGTCCCGGAGCCTGATGTGGGTGCTGCTGCGAATGCTGCTGCGGATGCTGCTGGTGATGCTTCCGCAGCAGCTGCCGCAGTCGCTGGTCAGGCCGCTCTCCAACTGGTTGAGCAGCGGCTGGATAAGGGCGCGGGCCGACGGCGGCGACTGAAGGCGGCGGGGCATGGTCACAGCCTGCCGCGGCTTGCGAACCGGAGATTTGCCACGCACCACCGGCGTGCTTGGGCGTGGTGATGCCATCACTGGCGGCTTCTGTTGCGGTTGTGGCGCTTCGGACAGTTGGCACTGCGGCAGCGGTTGTTGGTGTTGCTGTTGGTGTTGATGAAACATGTGATGTTTTAGATGTTGCTGCTGCAGCAGATTTTGCTGTTGTTGCTGTTGCTTTAGCTGTTGCTGCTGTTGTTGCTGTAGCAACAGTTGCTGTTGCTGGTCTTGCTTCAGCATTTGTTGCTGCTGCAACTGTTGCTGTTGCTGGTCTTGCTTCAGCTTTTGTTGCTGCTGTTGCTGATCCTGCCTCATCTTTTCCTGCTTTGGCTTTTCGGATTGCTGCTGTTGCTGTTGCTGGAGCTTTTCCATTGTCGGTTTTTCCTGCAACTGTTGCTGCTGCTGCGGTTCTTGCTTAAGCTTCTGCTGCTGTTGTCCCTGCTGTTGCTGTTGTAATTGTTGCTGCTGCTGTTGGCCCTGCTTTAGCTTTTCCTGCTGCATTTGCTGTTGCTTCAGCTTTTCCTGCTTCAACCTTTCCTGCAACTGTTGCTGCTGCTGTTGCAATCGTTGTTGCTGCTGCTGATCCTTCTTCAGCTTTTCCTGCTGATGATCCTTCTTCAGCTTTTCCTGCTGTTGCTGCAACTTCTCCTGTTTAAGCTTGTCCTGCAGCTTTTCCGGCTTTGGTTTTTCCTGCAAGCGTTGTTGCTGCTGTTGCTTCTGCAGCAGCTGTTGTTGCTTCAGCTTTTCCTGCTGCTGCTGTTTCCGCTGTTGTTGCTGTTGCAGCAACTGTTGCTGTGGCTTCTGATGCCGCTGCTGCTGCACCTGCTGCTTCTGGGAATGTTGCTGCCTCTGTGGCTGCTGCTGCTGCTGCTGTTGTTTTTGCTGTTGTTTTTCCAGTTGCTGCTGCTGCAACTCCTGTTTCTCCTGCAGTTGCAGCAACTCCTCTTCCCTCTGCCGGCACGGATTGTGGCGCAAGCGCAGCCTCAGCTTCGGATACACCGTCGGGCAGCCGCTGTAGATGTGTGTCAAAGGTCAAATTTCAAATGTCAAAGTTCACTCAGGCATTTAACTCGTTGTCGATACGATTTGCTTACCCCCCACCCGTGCCCGCGTCAGTCGGCTTCAACTGCTCACTCTGCCCCTGATCGTGCTCCTGTTGCATCTGGACCTGGCTATAACCACGTCCATATCCGTTACCCAATTCATGGCCCTGGCCCTGGCCTTGGCTCTGCCGACGCTCCGGCTGCGGCGGCAACCCACTGTGCACAGTGGTCGTCGCCGCCAGAACTGAAGAATTCACACAGGCGCTGGACAGCGCGCTTGGCCGGGTCTCAGTCTCAGTCATGCCTCGAAATTTGTCCGAAAATCGAATTTCCTAACTATGATTAGTTTGTTTTTTTTTTTTTTTGGTATTTGATAAAAAAAAAGAATTTCAAAATTTTCAAATTTTGCACTTTGCCGCCCTGACTATGTGTTGATATATCACCGAATGGGCTGGGGAAGCCCCGTAGTGCCTCCAATGCGAAGATTTGGAAAGTTGAATCGGAGAACCAAGCGCAGTTTTCCTTCAATAAGTCTCCACTTCACTTTACCTTCTGTTTCTCTCTTCTTTAGTACTTTATCCGCAGAGCAGAGCAGTCCTCTTCTAAACTCAACGCTGTTTATTTACCAACTCTCCACTAGTCAACTCTCCACTCACTTCAATACTTTCAACAGAACTTTCCTTAGATGAAGTGCTGCTCTTTATTTACATTAATCAACTCTACTCTCCAAAAGTATTCGCATTATCATGTCCCCTGCACAACTAACATATGTATGTAGATCAGTCTCCACTCACTGCTAGCTCATTTATTTTACACGGTTTCTTTTCTACAATACTTGAAAATTGTCGTACTCTCCACCTGCTACGACGCTTTTTACCTTCTTTTCCCTACTCACCTTTCATTATTATATCCACTTCCCCACCAATGTCTACGCTATTCTCCGCTGTCTTCATATTATATCTTGACAATTTCTACATATTTTCTAGTTCTTTCTTCAGAAGTGATCACTCGTTACTATTGCACCCTATCTATACAAACATTGGTCTCCAAACTACTCTTCACTTATTGAGGCCTCTCCACACTACTCTCGACTGCCTTATTTCTCCACATTTGGCTTTCTTCTCTAGACTGTATTCCACGTTCCTTAGACAATTTTTCCTTGTTTTTTACTTTTTCATACACTTATCTCTACTTTGGCACTCTCCAAATTTTGTATCAATCTCTATGCTACTTTAATTGTCTCCATTTGACCTACACTAGTCTCCACTTCAATGGTTTCCTTTCTCTCACTCTTTACTCTTGTATTCTACACTACTCTCCACTTCCGTAATTATTTGCTCACCATCCTTTAGCACTTCTCCAATTTTCCTCAAGTCTCCTGTGCTTCTCTGCACTTCTCTACATTTTCTTCTGCTTGCTTCTCTCCACTCTCTCCCCGCTCAGCGTCCAACACTTCGTTTTGAGGTTATGTCAAGTTCTTTTGTTTTTGTTGCCCCAAATGAAGCTTTTGTCTTTTGTCTCCCGGTTTCGGAGCCGGGGGAGCCGGGTCGAAGCACTTCACCTGGCCAGGTGAAGGTCGTAACATCCATCAAGTATTCGTTGTTGTTGTTGTTGTTGTTGTTGTTGTCAGTAAACAAAATAGGCAACAACATCAACAACAACAACAACAACGCCGCGAATACCCACCCCCCGCTTTGTCTTTGACGTTCTCGTTGAATGCGTTGGCAACAATTTGTCAGAACATCTGCGGGTGCGGGTGGGTGCAGTGGGTGGTGTTTGTGGGCGGTCGGGGTTAGGGTGAAGTGTGCTGGCGGGTCCCGTTGCAAAGGTGCAATTGCAACTGTAACTGTTACTTTGGCAACAGCCAAAACAACAACAAATGCCAATGCTCGACTAGCTAGATACCCTGTCAACGGGTGCAGGCGATTTCAAAGGAGAATGAGACCAAACAACAGAATGAACTTCTGAAATTATTGTCAATTCGTAGGAGATTTTTAGGTGTTTTTGCGATAAATAATCTTTAGATAATGCACTGCAGATAGACCTTTTGATGAGGATTGGGAAGCAGAAATAGAAGGATGTAACAGGTATATTTTGCTTTATGAGCAAGGAGATCCCTCAGGAGGGATCCCTCTATGCTAAAGTTGTCAATGAATATATATAGGATTCTCTTCAGAATTTGAATAGTTTCGCTTATTGTATATATCTCAAATACTAGGGTGTTACCCTCTGTTCCTATCTCTCCCTCTCTGTAGGACAAAACACTCTAGAGTAACCGGTATTTCAAACGATGAATCCCATTCTCATCCCGCAAGGATTGCAGAGCGATAGTTGAGGCTCTCACTGTTGAAATCCGATATTTTCAGGTGGTGCCCAAAAGATGGGATAATCAAGACCTTAAAGCATCTCCTATACTATCATGAGGCACAGACAATGGATGGTGGGAGCGATCATGTTCCGGAACCCAGAGTCTGCGACCTTCATTTCGACTAAGCCACTATTAAGGTTCTTCTACACAGTACCAACAACTTATCGCATTCTAGATCCCATAATGTGCACATAGTGTGTTCCAGATAGTTTCTCTATAGTTTTCTCGCCGTTGCTCTTTCATATCAGAGTCGTCCTTCGAGCCGAACTTTCGTGACTCACGAGTCTTACAAATTCTCGAAAATTTCGAATTTCTTCTTCCAGATTTGCGGGTAAATTTAAGACCCTGAAAGCTAACCTATACCTTTTGTGTGGAAGCTCCGGATTTGGCTGGAGAATCTTCCATTTCTTTCGACCGAAATGGTTGTGTTCCCTCTGCTGCACCCTAGCAACCCTCATCTAACTTCTCCACTATTCACCACACTACTATCCACTCGCTCCTTTGAAAGTCTCCACTCGTTTCCAAATTAACCTATCTACAAGCTGCCCTTTGGAGCTTGTTTACCTGATTCTTTGGTCGATCATACCCGCTGTTTGCTTGACCGTTTCCAGGGTATTAACAACAACTTGTGAATCGTTTATAAAAGCGGCAAATATTTCATTGCAGTCGAGTCGAGTTGAGTCGAGTCAGAATGTCAGTGCCACGCCCCTTTAGCCGCACAGCCCTTGCAACGCCCACAAAACGGGCGACATTTATTTGTATTATTTTAATTGCAACAGCAGCAGCGGCAGAGGCAGCGGCAGAGGCAGCGGCAGAGGCAGCGGCAGAGGCAGCGGCAGAGGCAGAGCTATTGTACAGTTACAGTTACAGTTATAGTTACAGCTTCTGAAACAAAACCCCCCCCACAACCCCCACAAAGGGGTGAAGGAGGTTGCAGATGGGCGTGGCTCGGGGGCGGAGGTGCACTTTTAGTTTCGCTTGATGCACTTGACATTTGACACTTGCTGCAAAAAGTGTGTACACACTGAAATAGAAATCATAAAATAATCACGAAATTTTAATTAATCCTCAAGCTAATTCGATTCGATTAGTTTAATCGATTATTTGGGAACTTCGAGAAGCTCAACCTATCGAACCAGCAAGTGCCCAATACTTTCAAACACTTTCAGCGGCAAAGTTTCAGTTGCATCCCAATTAACAGCACTTCACTAAGGTTCCAAAAATTAATCGATAACAAATCGATAATTCTTGTCATTGTAGGCCATAAAGTTTAAGCAATAATATTATAAACAATTAGGATACACACTCAAGTCTTAGCAAATTTCCTGCTCTAAAAAGTTATCGATAAATCGATATATAACTTTAATGTGTTTAACAGGGCACCAAAGCAACTCTTATGCAACACTATATGCACTCATGTGCTATTTGTTATCGATTTAGCGATGACATGTAATCACTGCTCCTCTATATTAATTTAATTACAGTCTAAAAGTTATCGATTTGTTTTTAAATGTTATCAACTTATCGATAAGCTAATTTTAGCTATCTGTCATGAATTATATACAATATTTGCTTTGTAAATATGCAAAGAGTCATTAAAAACGAAAAAAACGAAGGCCAAAATCTCGAACAGTTTATCGTTATCGAAAATAAAGTTTTGAGTAAAAATCGATTGCCATGTAATTAAGTTTTTTGCTAAATTGAATATAAAAAGCGTATAAATAAGTGTCAAAATCAAGCGATTAACTGGAACTGTTTCTGCTGTTATCGATAAGTGCTGCCAGTGTCTAGAAGTCGATGCTCTGCATGAAATCACCAAGGCATACAATTGAGCAGTTGAAAGTCAAGAGAGATCTGTGGGGTTATATGCATTTGTTTCCTTATGTTATTGCATGTTATCGATTTATCGATTAATGTCAAACGTCAAGTTCAGTGCCAAACAAGGGGGTTCTGCTTCGTGTCCTTTTTGGGTCTGTCACAATAATTTTGAGCAAGCGCAAACATAAAATGTATATTTTTATTTATGTGCCATGCCTCATTGGAGGCGTGGCAGTGGGGCAGTGGGCGCTGTGGGGCAGGGGGCGTTAGGCGTGGCAGTTATGTGGCAGCTGCCCCAATGGCCGAGACAAGGGGATTCCGTTGTCAACTTTGTAACTTTATTAAAAGCATTGAAGCCATTCCGGGAAATGTTACATGGGGCAACACCCCCATGCCCCTTGCCCCCGCGCCTCTTGTACCTCCTGCCTCCCCCCCTCCCCCCTAGTGCTACAGTTACCAGGTAGCAGGCCGAGTCGACCACTGCCAGCCCAGGTGCTGGGTACACTGAGAGAAATCGAACTTTGAGATGAGCAAATTAGGCTCATCTTCAGCTGCCTCAAGGGGCAACAGCCTGCCACATGGGGCACATAGCGCTTGCCACAGGCCAAGAACTTGCCCCGATTTCGCGCAGTGTGCTTTCGGCTGGACCAAATGTGTTCGCATTTGCGCGAATGTTTTTATTTTTTTCGCTTATTTCCATAAATTGACAAATTTTATGATGCCAATAGGTGGCGCCAGTGGCAAGTGGCAAGTGGCAAGTGGCAAGTGGCAACATTCGACGTGCCACAACGAACATAAAAAGATGCCAAGAAGGAGCTAAGGAAGAAGAAGAAGGGGCAGAAGAAGAAGGGGCAGAAGCAGGTGGCAAATTTCCTGTGCTTGAAGAGCTAGAATAATTGATAATTTGTTGTCAGGCTGGCAGGAAGTGCCGATAGCAACTGCCCCATGCCCCATGCCCCATGCCCCACGCTCCGTGGCACATGCCACATGCCACTCGCCCCTGGGGGTATTCGCCCCCAACGGGTTCCGGGACACGCCGCTAATTTAGAGCCTGACAAATGTGCGTCGTTGTTGCTTTATCTAAAACTATTCAAACAGATTTTAGCATTTTGTGGCCTTTGATATGTTTTACGTCTAGGCTGACGACACCCTGTATATGTGCTCGACACACCCTGTAGAATTTTGAGCTCCTTAAAAAGTTAATTTTTAGTGCTTAGGACATGTCATATTCTTAGAACAAAGATAGACAGACCGATAGACAGAGCCTATAGGATCTGCTATGCCATCTTCTGCCTGTTGCATACATTCCCACATAGCTAATACACCCCTCATACCCGTTGTTTATGGGCATATAAAAACCACTGCAGATGTCCCTTCCTGTTTCTCCATAACACTAACCGAAGTGGAAAACAGCAGGAGATTCAGCATCTTCCTCCCAGAGCTTTACTGTTCCTCCTGTTGATCCTTAATTCTTCAACTCAGCTCTTCGACTCAGGTGCTTCCCAAGCGTTTGGAAGAAAAAACGGAAAGCCAGTAGATGCACTGGACTCGTATCGACCGATAAACCTTGGCAAAATATAGACTATATATGGACTATTTATATATGGTATATTAGAATGAAAATGAAGGATCTTTAAGTATTTACAACAAAACATATAAAGGCGACATGACTTTCTTGCCATTTTTTTCCCTTCTGAATTTAAGCCTCGATGGGGACTCTCTCCCTGTCTCTATTCCCCTCACTCTTCTTTCCTTCACTCTCCTTTCCATCCTCCGTTTGACCCTCTCCTTATCCTGCTCCGTATCCTGCTCCTTCTCCTTTTCCGTTCCCTTCTCCTTCTTCTTCTTCTCCTTCTTCTCCGTCTCCATCTCTATCTCCTGCTCCTTCTTCTTCTCCTTCTCCTTCTCCTTCTCCTTCTCCTTCTCCTTCTCCTTCTTCTTCTTCTTCTTCTTCTTCTACTTTTCCTTTCCCTTTTCCATCTCCATCTCCATCTCCATCTCCATCTCTATCTCTATCTCTATCTCTATCTCTATCTCTATCTCTATCTCTATCTCTATCTCTATCTCTATCTCTATCTC
>JBANCY010001274.1:0-12312 GCA_037040045.1 Phorticella flavipennis | reverse complement strand
TATCTGTCTGTCTATCTGTCTGTCTATCTGTCTGTCTATCTGTCTGTCTATCTCTCTGTCTATCTGTCTGTCTATCTAGATATCTTTGAAAATGGTGTTAATTTTTTGGGCTACTGGAAAAATCCCTCCTTTCTGGTTTTAACCAACATTCCTTATGATTCTTTAGTTTTTTACCTGGTTAACCAACTATCTGCCGCATCTGTCGCAACCTTTCGAATACATCCGTCAAAGTATAGTCGATATCAGATTATTCTCTTGACAATAAAGTCAATATACCAAACATACATCTGCAAGGGTATTTTAGCTTCGGCAAACCGAAATCAATTCTACTTTACTTGTTTTCTTTATACTTTTACTCAGATTTCAAGACTTTTAAAGAGTTAAATTTATGTTTCTATTTATATTTTTATTAATTATATTTAATTATTTATTATATTTTAATTTTTGTAGTAACACAGCACAGCACAAACACTTAGAAACACTTTGTTGCAATTATGCAAAATATTTTCTGGTGTTTTTGTTTTTTTCGGTATTTTTTGTGATATATATTTTTTTCGTTTTTTCTTTTTTTTTGGATATTTTTGGTTTGTAAACAATTACGTCACTAGTGAGGTTTGACACTGTGTTTAAGATTTTTGTATGTTCAGATACATTTTATATATATGCATTCAGTTACTGTTTCTCCTAACCTCAAAGGGTTTAAATATCTTACAACGACTTGAATATACATCTAATTATCATCGTTATCATTAGACTTGCATTAGCATTAGCATTAGCATTATCATTATCAATATCATTAGACGATTAATTATGTTTACTGTTACATTCAGTTTAAACAACAAGTATTCTGTGGCAAAAAAAATCTCATTTGTGTTCTATTTCATATGTTCCTTAAGTTTTCTATGTTCTATTTCAATTGTTTCACTGTGCTTTGTTCCTTTAATAAAACTGAAGCTTGTCTTGCTTCTATGTTCCGTTTCACCGGTTTCAGCTGTCACGTGCTTAAGTGTTTCATTCCACTTGTTTCTTTTTCAAGTTTGTGCTTGTAGTACAAGTATTTTATTTCACTTGTTCCACTGCTCTGTTAAAGTGTTCTATGTTGTGTGTTAGTGTTGTATTTTGCGTCATCTGCATTGTGAAAGTGTTTCATTTCCATTGTTTCTATGCTCAAAATCTGTTAGCATTTCGTATACTGTGTACAATGTATGCTGATTTTTCTCTATTTCCTTGACTCAATATTTCAATTTTATTCTCTATAAATGTTCCATTTCACTTGTTTCATTGCACAAGTTGTGTTCCAAGTTTATTAATTTTATGCTATTTCAATTTTGCAACACAAATATATGCAAAGGACTGTTGTTTCACTATGAAAGAAGAAAGCTGTTCCATTCCAATGTGCTCTATTGGCATTATGTTGTTCAATTTCACATGTTTCAAATCTTGAAATCTTGTTTTACCATTTCTGCAAAATCGTGCCAATATCAAATCTTTCTTTATTCCATTTCCTTACTTCTTCACAACTGCGTCTATTATCAGTGTTTCATTTCACTTGTTTCAAAGTAAGGTTGTAAACTTGGCTTGTTTCATGAATTCGACTGTTTCTAAAAAATTATGTTAAATGTTTTTGTGTTTATCAAAGCTGTTCCATTTCCGCTCTTTCTCAGTTTTTTGTGTTTGCGACAAGGTTTGCACTAATATTGTTACTATTTTCGCATTTTTCAGTTGTTTCAATTGCAGTGTATGTAATTAGGACTGTTCCAGCTCCACTGTTCCTAAGTAATTTGTTGCTTTTTATAGGTTTTTGAAATATTTCACATTTTTCTTTGTAGTTTGTAGTATAGTTTGTGTGCTTTTGCTCTGATCCAATTCCATTGTTCCTAAATGGATTTATGTTTTGAAATATTTTGTAATTGTAATTTTTGGCTATTTGTGTTTGTTTTTTTAAGTGTTGACTGTACTACGTAGACTATTATTATGAAATTCAGCTGGTTATTTGATTGATTGATTGATTGACTGATGTCTTGACTAGAGAACTGTTTTGATTCACGTTTTCAATTAAAATTTCAACAATTTCACATATAAAGCCGTTTCTATTTTGCAGACTTAGTTCTTAAAATGTGTTTGTAAGCAAATGCCCAGCGCTGTGCCAGCTTTTTTTTCGATATATCTATATGTTTTAGATATATACGTATATAATATATTCATATATATATTCACATTTGTTGGTTAGGTATTTAATTTTGATATACACATTTGAACCGTTAAGTGAAACCCTTTCGAAAATGCTGCCGTTACGTTTTTTTGTTTTTGTTTTCAGATATTGTAGCATGACAAATATATATAGTATGCAAATATATATATATAGTATATTTAGTCTATTAGTTATGGATTATAGGTTATGACATTTTTAAACACTTTTTAGCAATTATTCGACTAACTGTTCGGTTTAGGAGTAGTTTAGGAATAGTTCTAGGCCCACATTAGGGGTATTCAGTGAAAAAATATATATGTGTATATTTATAGCTAGTTGCGAAAAAAATACCAACAAAAATATACCAAAAAATATTATAGACAATAACGGGGGTTAATACTGCAGAGTGTAACTGTTAAATATATGTATATATAGACGATTGGATCATTTAACACACAAATATTTGCATTACATTTAGTATATATATATCTATATATATGTATTTATTGTTTGGTATTTTTCTCTTATATATGCACGTCAACAATAATTTTATTTAGTATATTTGGTATTTTTGGTATATGTATAGTTATATAACTAATGCAATTTGTATATATGCATTTTTGTTTATATATACACAGCACATATGGCGAGCCATTCTTAAATATTTTTTGTATTATTTACTTTTGGTATTTAGTATATTTTTTCTTGGTATTTTCTATATATATAAAAAAAAACACGTTTAAATACATACATATTTATCAGCTTTATACATATATATTGGGTTTTTGGGATTCACCAGTTTTTTTTACTTTGTTTTAGGCCAAAAACTTGTTATTAAAAAAATTGGTTTCTTAAGTTTTTAAGTCTTTGTTTTACTTCGGTAAGCGTTAATTTTTTGTTTTTTTTTTTTCTTTTTATAAGGATTTTTATTTAGGGTACGCTTTGGGGGTATCAAAAAACCAAATGCCACAGCTTTACATTTCATGTAAATGCTAAAAAAGTCTGTCACTGAATCTCAAACTGGTACTATACATAGTTACAATAGGTTAGGTTCGGTTAGGTTAGGATTATATATGTATGCTATAAGTTTAAATGACATTAATACTTGTAGAAAATGCCTTGCTTTGCTAAAATTTCTTCACTAAATTTTCATTTTTGGTGTCTTTACTTTTCTTAACGTTTTATACTCTTCTCGAAGATTTAGGTCCTCTATGGACTGAAATTTCGAAAAGAGCTTAAAATGTTCCTCTTCTTCTTGCTTTCTTATACTTTCTTTGAAGTATAATGTTCCATTCATTTGTATCTAGGCCCAATGAAATGGATCTGATTTTTATTTCATCTTTCTTCGATCTTTCTTCTTTTTTGTATTTCTAATTTGTTTTGCATCGTTTTTGTCGGTTTTCTTATGTTCCTATTCCTTCATACATTATCCTTCCTTTTCCTTAGCTTGTATTTTTTTATTTATAGTAAAAGCTCTCTGGCGGCTAGCTCCTATAAACCGTCAAAATGCCCTACTATCCTAATTCAAACTCAAGTGATCTCATCTTCCTATAAGGTAAAAATTGCCAGTAACATAGGTATCCGCCCAAGAGAGCTTTTACTGTAATTAATTATTTTTTTTATATAGGAAATTCTTTTGTTTTCTATATTTTTATTATATTTTTCTGATTATTTATTTTCTTTTTAAATTTTTCTTTATTTTATTCCATTTTTTGTCATGCGGGGTGAATGTAAGAGTTAATAATGTTAGCTTCGATTTGGATGGTTCTCTTTGTATTAGTTCTTAAGCGGTGGGTTAGACGCACACACAAACATACACATATTATTTATATAATAATTTTGTTCAGGTTTTCATAATGAATACTCTTACAATGTGTTATGCAAATTTTAATGAATTTTACATGCAAATCCGACGAAGATTGAGGTTAGGGTTTCATTGGAATCCGAATTAGTCTAAAAAAAAAGGACATTGGTTTGACGGGAAAGACAAAAGGAAAATGCAAACAGGTTCTTTACCTATTTGAACTGTAAAACGATTGCTAATACTATCGATAAGCTATCGTTGGAACATATGGTTTATTTACAAATTCTCGTACTGAAACTGGATACAGCTAATCCAATGTTGGTCTGAATACATAGAATATTTGCCAAAATTTATCGTAATTCTCCAATAGAGAAACAAAGAGAATCGATTTTATATCGAAATTATTGTATATCGGTGGTTACTTTTGATAAAAAGAGCTTTAAAAATATCGAAGAAATTTTTTAGTTGCATATTTATTCAACTCCTTAACTATATATTAGAGATGGATCAACTAATCAATAGTATCGAGTAAACAATCGAGTTGAACTATCGAGTTGAACTATCGATAGTGCCGATAGTCGTCATTTTTTGAAACTCCAAAAAAAAATAAAGATTAAATTGACAATTCCCTGAAATTTTGCATGCATGAATGCGGTAAGAGTATTTAGCAAGGGTATTTGAAAGTGGGCGTACCGAATGAAAAACGTCCCAATTTCCTTAACCAATTTGCAAAGTTTTCGTTTAATAACGCCGACCGCTGCCGCTGCTGCCACTGGCACCGCCACCGTCACTGCTGCCGCTGGCTCCATCGGCCGCCCAACGCTTGCGCCGCGCCTCCTTGGCCGCCTGCATTTGGGCGGCAACGCGACTGGTGCTGGGCGCCATGTCGAAGCTGGCGTAGAGCTCCACCTCATCGTCGGTGGCATCGCGTGCCTGGGTCTGCAGATGCTGTTGTTGTTCGAGTGCCACTGCCACGGAGGACATGGCATAGGAACGGGAATCGATCTGTAGGGTGATGCCGCTCATGGTGCCGCCGGTGTGGCTATTGGTGGGCGTGATGAGGGATTTGCTGAAGTCGGGTGTGCGGGCGGCTGCGTTGTCGGCGTTGGCGTTGGATGCGCCAGTGTTTAGGGTCAGCGTCAGCGGCGGTTGATCCAAATCGAAACTCACATTCTTACTGTCTCATCCACCCCGGTGGACTTGCACGTTCGCCTCGGCGGACTCCTGCTGTCGCAACTGCTGACGATACGCATCCAGCTCGGGCATTCGATAGGTGCCAAGATTCACCTGGACCATCAGTGTCTCCATGATCCGTTCGTTCTTCATGGACTTCGAAGGCAAAACAACAGTGAGCAGTTCGCTCGGCGAGATCCGGCACAGATTCAGATCCCGTGTCAGACGCTCCATAATGCACTCGAACTCAAATTGTGTATCCTTGCTGGGATAGTTCTTGAGCTTGCTCACCTTGTTCTGTGCCCAGGCTAGCATCGCCTCAAATTTACGTATCTCCGGCGTCTGCAGCTCACGGCACATTATCATCTGGACCATCGATTCGGACAGATTGTAGAAATCGGGTAATTTGAAAAGCGCATGCACCTTGCTCTCAACGAACGATAGTATCATGTTGACCAGCTCTGAGGCGGATGTGTAACGCCAGTAGTAGTTCTCCAGCGAGACCAGCATGGGACAGACCACCTCGATGCGCAGAAACTGCTTGCAATGGTGGAAACACGCCTGCAATAGCTCGGGCAGATCGTAATGCTCGGCGGCACAGAGGAGACCTGCAAGGTGATTAGTTAAGGATTAGATGAGTTCCAAGATCATCTACTCGTTCTCTAGTGGCTCGAAATCCTTTCGATTTACCCCGACCATCTTTTCTACCCTTTATCATCATCCGTTTCATTATATGACACATTCGTCTGATCTATTTTTGGAAATAAAATAGCCATACTCGCAATTCCCAACCTTCTTTCAAACCTAAATCAGTACCTTTTTGTTCCTTAAGTCTATCGATTTTTCGGTTCCTTTGTTTTTCTTTGGTTCTTCCTGTCAACTGTCAGTATCTTCTTTGGCTCTTCGTTTTGCTCGTTTATTAGAGGCTAGAAACGAATGATCTACAGACCATCTTGTTGATATTTTATTTATTCATCCCTTCCTCTATTTAGGGATGGATCTGTCGTCCGCTCGTTCTTTCTTTGATCTACTTTAACTACCGTCCATTCTATTTGTCCATAACGTAAAAGATTAAGCTATATTTTCGTCAGACCTTTTTTATTTCATCGGTTTGTACGTTCTTGATCCATTTTGGAAAATTTAAATAGACATATCGTAAGACTTGGGGTTCTTTCGCACCTATACCATTACCTCTTTCATGAACTTCTCAATTCACTTTTGATAGATATGTAAGTAACCTATAAAAGTAATAATCTTACCTGGTATTGAGACACAGGTCAGTGGACAGGTGCCGGTATGCAGATAATCCAGGAGTACACGAAATGTATCCGGATCGAATTCGATGATATTGAATTCCGTTTGGGCCAATTTGGCCCGATCGACCTTCTGTGCATCGGCGCAAACGGAGAGGCGTGGCACGGCCAGCTGATTGTTGCCCGGCTTATCCTTATCCTTGTCTTTACTATCTCTGTCTGTCAGGTTTGGAAGTAGTTTTGTTTCGGTAGTTTTTTTTGGTATTTTTTGGTATTTTTTTGGTATTACGGTAGTTTGTAGATGTGATTTGAGTTTGGTTTAAATAATCAAATCAAAATTCAAAACAAATTAAAAAAAATAAGCAAAAATGGCGAACGAAATGAACAATTGGATCGAGAGAGGGGGCGAGGGCGAGACGCACGGAGGTGTGGCAGTTGGTCGATAAGAAAATTATGATAAACGATAAAACAGTTAAATCGATAATTGGTTCGATTCGATTCGATTTGATTGAAGCGAGTGGCAAGGGTGGTGGTTTTGTGGTGTGTTTGGTTTGTGGTGGGTTTGGTAAGACAGGCGCGTGAGATGAGAAATGAAAAGAAATTTTGTATGTTTTTTCATTAATTTTGATGAATTTTGTATTTGTATTTTTTAAAATTTTTGTAATTTTCGTTCATATTTTTTTGTAATTTTTATGTTTAGAAAGAGAAAGATAGATTGTTAAGAAGAATAAGAAACAGTTGCAGTGTGGTGAATTATGCAAATTTTAAATTTCAAGTTTTCATATCGAATATTAAGTATATAGTAAAAAGTTGCCGAAAAAGTTAAGTGTGGTGAGTTTACAAGTGGTGAATATACGTATAATGAATAAATATGGGGTGAAATACGTAAAAGCAGCAGATGTATTAGATTATTTGTTGAATATAAGTGTGTTGTGTTTGTAAGTGTGGTGTGTTAAGTACATAATTTATAGAATATGTTGTATGCAAATGTGGTGAGTATACGTGTGTTGAATTGTATGTTGAAACAATTTACAATTTTAAGAATACATATTTTTTATTAATTTTTTTATGTTTAATATGCGTGTGGTGGATTATATTAAAAAAGTGTGGTGGATATAAATATATGTTCCATACGGTCTTGGAATTTGTGTTAATTGTATTTGAGTGTGTTATTTACGTGTAATTTTTGATGTTTGTGGTGAGTATTTGTAGAATTGCATTAAGTTTTGACAGTCATGTGGTGAGTTTATGTATTTAATGATTTTATTAGAAATTGAAGTCAGTTTTAAGTGTGGTGCGTATATGAAGATTTTTTTATAGAATAGGTGAGTTTTAACATAAAAATTATGGTATGGTAAATATATTAATGTATATATATAGTGTGTGTGGTGGGTATTATATGGATGTAAGTGAAATGATAGTGTGGTGAATGAGAAAATGAAGTAATTTGGGAATATGGAGGAGTAAAGTGCAAAGTAGTGGTGCATTTGACAACAATAACATTAGCGTGGTGAATATAAATGCAAAAATTTTGAAAATTTCGATTGAAAAACATTTAGCCAAATATTATTGGAATTGAATTGAAGAAAAAAAGTAAAAAAAAACAGCCAATTTCGATGTGGTGAATCAAGTATGGTGAGTAGGCATAATGCAAGTATCGATAAATATGTTCAAGGTATTTGAGGCGGAGAATACAAATACGAATACGAAATCGAATAAATTACAAAGGGAAAACGAAGGAAAAGGTAACGAGATAACGACAATAAAATCAGGAAAAAGTCACAAATGGACAAATCACGTAGGAATAATGTATTTATATAGGTAAAATATTATATAAGGATAATCAAGTTGGTTTAGTTTAGTTTTGGTGAGGTTAGTAAAGACGTGCGACGTGCGTTGGTTTGGGTTTTCAAGTTTTTTTCAAGACACGAGCGAGCAGTAGGCGGTAGACAACAGTTGAGGCAATTGAGACAACAGTTGAGCAACAGTTGGGCAGTAGACAGCATTAGGGAAAGCAGGCAGTTACGGCGTTACGTAGTTACGTTATGTTGTTACCATATTACGTATTACGTCAAAACGTAGCATATTGTATAAAATTAGTTGAAAAGTGTGTGTTGGTGTGTGTGTTAAGTTGTGTTTTTGGGTTTGAATGTGGTGAATTTCATGGTGTGTTGTGTTTATTGGGTAAAATCAAGTATATATAACATAAGGATGCGAACGCAATCCGTTAGATAAGAGTGAGTGAGTGAGTTTTAGAGATATTGTTAGAGAGCAAGAGAGACAGAGAGAAAGAGAGAGAGAAAGAGAGACCAAAAAAAGAGAAGAAAAGAACAAGAACACGCATCGATATTGTTGCATTGCATTATATGAAAACCCTTACTCGAACAATCTGTTGACGATATCCATTTCTTTTTATCATCCGGATTCAATTGGTTCGTATTCTTATTTCTTATCGAGCGACCCCAGCCGGCCGTTATCGTGCCCAGACGGGAAAAGGCGCGTTTAACCATCGGTGATGATGGTACACTTTTGGGTCTTATAGAATCAGAGTCCGGTACTGTTAAATAGTTATTACTTTTGGGTTTTTGATTTTGAGGCGATACCAGCGAGGGTGCCGGACGTGCAAATATATCCGCAACCGGTATTTGTGGTGAACCAAAGCCCGTCTGTATGCCATAGAGCATTTCCTATATACAACCATATATTAAGGGCTGCTTGATCGGCTATATTTCTTTTTTATCTGGACTTACCTGGAAAACCCGACTACGTACACCCAATATGGCTCGCACACCTATGAGACGTGCCTTCTGCTTGGACTGGCCGACCAGAAAGACCACATCGAATAAATGGGCATTGGTGAGGCACGATGGTTCTTCGTTCAGAAATACACGCGTGAAATCTTTAGCCAGTTGATCGTAGTCCTCAAATTGATCCCGCACAGAGTCCAGCAAGGGTGAGGAGGGTCTCATGTGGCCTGTGAAATAAATTGATGCATTTTAGTTGATGTTTTTACCATATTGAGTACAATTATTTGCATAACAAGTATTTTGTAACTTATGCAACTATATAAACGAGTAAGTAAATTATGTAAACAAGTATATGTTGGCTGAAATGTAGTGCAAATTTCGTAATATCAGCCAATTTATGAGTATTTCTGAAAATAGATGTCTTATATTGCTCTGTGCTTGTGATTGTGTGATTGCTCGAAGGACAAACACGCTGTAAACAGTTATGGATGACGTAACATCAAGACACACACACATATATATATACCAGTGCTGCCAATAGTTTTTATGAAAAAGTTAGATAAATAGAAGATAACGTCGATAAAACCGAATCAACAAATGCAAATCTTGAAAATATCCCAGTTTTATTAGAAGCAAACGGTTTTTAGATCGGAATATTTTCAAAAGCTTGGAAAACGTTCGAATTATGTTTTGAAACAAAATTTCATTAGTCATTAGTCAGCTGATTTAATAGTTATTTTTGGAATGTTGAAGGACTGACGTCTTTTTGAAGAGAAGAGGTAAAAAGTTTCTCAAAAGTAAGCCGCTTTCGGTTCAGAATATCTCAAAATTCTTGAACTAAGTATGTAAACTATTGTGTAACAAAGTTTTTCATTTAAATATGCTGACATAAGATTTTGAATAAATATGATTTTCACTAGAAAACCCCACGGAAATACTTTCAAAATGCGCTTTAAAAATTATTTTCAAATTGTGGCGGAAAAAGCTACAAATTTTTCACTGTTTTTTCCCCGTTTGATGCACAGCTGCTGCCCGCCCGATTGGGTACGCAATGCGCATAATATCGAACACTTTTGGGAACAGTAAAAACCAAATACCGAGTGGGCGTGTGGGTGTCAGAGTGTGTGCGTATGGGCGTGTGGGCGTGTGTCATCAATCATAGCATGTATTTTACTGATACAAAAAACAAAAAACATTTGCATTTGCATTTGGCATCGCATTGAATCGGTTGAAAACTTTAAAGCCTTCAGTCGAGGCCGATGCTCATACCGCAACCGTTAGACCATATGGAAATCGTGTACATGCACTTGGCAACGGTAAAGTTAAGTCAACTGCGATTGCTACAGCTATTTCGATTTCGATTTCAATTTCAATACCGTTTCGATGCGATGCGATTCGATTCGATTTGATTCGTTTCGATTCATTTGCTTTGTTTGCCCGCAATCGAGCGAGAGAAATCCCATCGGCTCTTTGGGGAGCTGCGGCTTCTGAATTTTGACCATATTTACAGGTAAATTGCGGTTTATTGCCCACAAATTCCAGGCCGAATTGTTGCTGTAATCAATGGCCGTGCCAATTGAGTCTGCGAGTCCATCAAGCATGCTGATTGAGGCACTTGACCGACCGACGCAGAGCCTGTTAACCAGGTCAATTATTTGGTAAATGTTAGATGTATTGTGACACAGTGACTTCCACTTTGACTGTGATTGTGACAGTGATTTTCATCGTGATTGTGATTGTAACTGTGACTGATGGAAACTATGAACAATGTTTCAGATCTTGACTTTAACTTTGACTTCGACATTGACTAAGATTGTAATTGTGATTGTGGCCATTGCTGTTACTTGTGATTTTGACAGTGACTTTCACTTGGGCTGAGAATGTAATAGTGACTGTGACCATTGCTGTTATTTGTGACTTTGACTGTGATTGTAACTGTTACCAATGCTGTTATTTGTGACTGCATCTGTGACTTAGACTTTACTGAGATTGTAATTTTGATTGACAGTGACTTTGAGTAACAGGGGCAGTGATTGCAAGTTTAACTGTTACTGTGACCATGGCTGTTACTTGCGATTTTGACTGTGTGATTGTAACTTTGATAATTGCTGTAAATTGTGATTGTAACTGTGACTTGCACTTTGACTGAGATGATGATCGTGATCGTTGTTGTTACCTTGACTGTTGCTGTTATCGTTAATGTTGCTATTGTACTGTACCGGTTACTTTAACCCTTATTGTTACGGTTAACGTTATTATTGTTGTTACCTATTACATGTTTCTGGAGACTATGATTCTGTTACTTGTACGTGTGACTGTGATTGTTGTTATGACTGTTACTATAGCTGTAATACCTGTTACTTGTTACTGTTTATGTGATTGTAACTGTGTATGTGACTTTAATTGTGAGTGTTACTATTACTGTTACTTTTGCTGTTTATGTTACGTGTCAATTTTGATTGTAATTGTAACTGTGATTGTAACTGTGACTCTAGCTGTGACGGTTACTTATACTTTTGCTATTACTTTTTACTTGTGACTTGTAAATGTGATTGTAACTGTGACGAGAACTGTGCTAGAAACTGTGACTCTGATTGTTGCTATATCTGTTATAGTGATGGTCATGGTTACTGTTACTACTGTTAACTATCATCTGCTACTTGTTATGGTGACTGTGATTGTAACTATAACTGTGATCATTATAATGTAAGTGCTACTTTTGCTGTTACTTATTCCTTTTTACTTGTGACTATAATTGTAACTGTGCCTGAAACTGTGACAGGAACTATATCTGTGACAGGGACTCTAACTGTGACTGTGACTGTAACTGTTACTAATTGTATGACCTCTTACTTGTTATGTGCAGCTGTTTCTGTGACTGTGACTCTCAGTGTCACTGCATCTGTCACCGTTACTTATTATACCTTTACACTTTCCTCTTGACTTTATGAAATTCAACTACTCTTCCCTTGCCCTATCGTTGGCCTTCTCCTAGCACTGGATCCATTTACTTATTGGAACATTTAATTGAGTTATTTGCCTCAAGATGCAGCCACAGCGACGCAAACACAAGACACACACACACACACACACACACACACACACACACACACACACACACACACACACACACACACACACACA
>JBANCY010001272.1:0-12322 GCA_037040045.1 Phorticella flavipennis | reverse complement strand
ACCAGAGAGCTTGAAGGATGAACAGTCTGCTGCACCATCCAAAGAAGTATCGCGACCAGCGTCAGTAGCTGAAAGTCGAAAAGCCGAATCCGAAAAGGCAGAAAGCGTTAAGGATGAAGCGTCCAAGGAACCATCACGTCGTGAGTCTGTTGCAGAAAGCGTAAAACCAGAGAGCTTGAAGGATGAAAAGTCTGCTGCACCATCCAAAGATGAATCACGACCAGCGTCAGTAGCTGAAAGTTTGAAAGCTGAATCAGACAAACCAGAAAGCGTAAAAGATGCAGCGTCCAAGGAACCATCACGTCGTGAGTCTGTTGCAGAAAGCGTAAAACCAGAGAGCTTGAAGGATGAAAAATCTCCTCCACCATCCAAAGAAGAATCACGACCAGTGTCTGTGGCTGGAAGTGTGAAAGCTGATTCAGACAAACCAGATAGCGTAAAAGATGCTGCGTCCAAGGAACCATCACGTCGTGGATCAGTTGCTGAAAGCGTAAAACCAGAGAGCTTGAAGGATGAAAAAGAAGAATCACGCCCAGTGTCTGTAGCTGGAAGTGTGAAAGCTGAATCAGACAAACCAGAAAGCGTGAAAGAAGAAGCTTCTAAAGAGCCATCACGTCGTGAGTCTGTTACTGAAATCACAAAACCGGAGAGCTTGAAAGATGAAAAATCTCCTCCACCATCCAAAGAAGAATCACGACCAGTGTCTGTGGCTGGAAGTGTGAAAGCTGAATCAGAGAAACCAGAAAGCTTGAAAGATGCAGCGTCCAAGGAACCATCACGTCGTGAATCAGTTGTCGAAAGCGTAAAACCAGAGAGCTTGAAGGATGAAAAGTCTGCTGCATCATCCAAAGAAGAATCACGACCAGCATCAGCAGCTGAAAGTCTAAAAGCCGATGTCCAAAAGGCAGAAAGCGAGAAAGACGAAGCTTCTAAAGAGCCATCACGTCGTGAGTCCGTTACTGAAATCACAAAACCGGACAGCTTGAAAGATGAAAAATCCCCTCCTCCATCTAAAGAAGAATCACGACCTGCATCTGCAGCTGAAAGTGTAAAGGCAGAATCAGAAAAATCAGAAAGCGTGAAAGACGAAGCTTCTAAAGAACCATCACGTCGTGAGTCAGTTCCTGAAAGCACAAAACCGGAGAGTTTGAAGGATGAAAAATCGTCTCTACCATCAAAGGAGGTGTCGCGGCCCGAATCTGTTGCGGAAGTCGAGTCTGCAGGTGATCTTGCAGCTAGCAAGTCTTTACCAACTCCTGCAGTAGAAGGCGGAGAACCAGAAAGCCCAAAGAGTGATAAATCAATGGAATCGTCCCGTCCAGCGTCTGCTGCTGACGATGTATCTCCCACCAAATCGGCAGTTAAGTCGGAAATAGTATCGCAAGATGAAAAGTCTCTGTTAAAATCTCAGGAAGGCTTGCAGCCAGGATCTGTAGCTGAGACAAATTATGAAATTGATGCTGAGACAGCTTCATCTCCTATTGACCAAGCACCAAAAGACTTGCTCGAATTGGACTTTATTCAAGAAGGAAAAATGGATCTTGACATTAAACAAGAAACTTTTCCTACATTATCTAGCCCGGTTGACGTTGCCAAAGGTGATTTCTCGCATGCTGTGGTAGAATCATCCTTAGGTACAACAATGCTTCTTCAACCTGCAGAAGTTACAAAAATATCTGGTGTGAAAACAGTATCTAGTCCGGTAGATGAAGCACATCTATCTCCAACTGAGTTCACGGAAGCTTTGGAAGATATTGTTGCTGAAACTGTGTCATCACCAATTGATGAAGCTATAAAAGAGTTTATTCCGATGGAGCAAATTAAAAAGGAAACGTTTGCTTTAAATTTGGAATCTAAAGAAGTTTTTCCAACATTATCCAGTCCTATTGAAGTTGCTCAAGGTGACTTTACTCAAAAAACGGATGAGTTAACATCGGAACCATCCGAGTCAATTAAGCCAGCAGAGCTTACAAAGGTTGGAACGTCAGAGACTGTATCCAGTCCAGTTGATGAAGCTCTTTGTTCTCCATTCGATGTAGAAGCGGAAGAAACTAAAATCGATGAGAAATCTGAAATAGCCGTACAGAAAGAAGATCATCCAGCTAGTTCCAAAGATACAGCACACGATGAATCCGTTGCTGAAAGTGTTAAGGGCGAATCCGAAAAACCTGACAGCGCGAAGGATGAAAAGTCGTCTGAGCCTTCTCCACGTGATAAAGTTGCGGAAAGCATTAAAGCGGAGAGTGCAAAGGACGATAAGTCTCTTCCAGTTTCCAAAGAAGCTTCACGTCCTGAATCAGTTGCTGAAAGTAATAAGGGCGAATCCGAAAAACCTGACATTACGAAAGACGAAAAGTCGGGTGAACCTTCCCGGCGTGAATCAGTATCGGAAAGCATTAAAGCGGAGAGCGCAAACGACGAAAAGTCTCTTCCAGTTTCCAAAGAAGCTTCACGACCCGAATCAGTTGCTGAAAGCATTAAGGGCGAATCAGAAAAACCTGACAGCGCGAAGGATGAAAAGTCGGCAGAACCTTCCCGCCGTGAATCAGTAGCGGAAAGCATTAAAGCAGAGAGTGTAAAGGATGATAAGTCTCTTCCAGTTTCTAAAGAAGCTTCACGACCGGAATCAGTTGCTGAAAGTGTTAAGGGCGAATCCGATAAACCTACCAGTGAGAGAGATGAGAAGTCGGCAGAACCTTCCCGGCGTGAATCAGTTGCAGAAAGCATTCAAGCGGAGAGCGTAAAAGACGATAAGTCCCTTCCAGTTTCGAAAGAAGCTTCTCGACCCGGATCAGTTGCTTCAAGTGTTAAGGGCGAATCCGAAAAACCTGACAGCGCGAAGGATGAAAAGTCGGCAGAACCTTCTCGTCGTGAATCAGTTGCGGAAAGCATTAAAGCAGAGAGTGTAAAGGATGATAAGTCTCTTCCAGTTTCCAAAGAAGCTTCACGACCGGAATCAGTTGCTGAAAGTGTTAAGGGCGAATCCGAAAAACCTGACAGCGTGAATGATGAAAAGTCGGCTGAACCTTCCCGACGTGAATCATTTGCGGATAGTATCAAAGTCGACGGTAAGCCACAACTTTCATTGAATGCATCAATTGTTAAAGAGACTCCACATAGTGAAGAAAAGGAATCATCTGGTATAATTGTTGAAACGACGTCGTCACCAGTTGACGAAGCACCCAAAGAACTTACATTAAATCTTGCGACCCTTGAACATCACGGAGAGTTCCCAACGCAGTCAAGTCCTGTCGATGTTGTGAAAGGCGACTTTAGCCACACAGTCTCTGGTACAATTGAAGTAGAAAAACCGGCTGAACACAGTGAAATCGGTGCAATAAGAACGGTATCCAGTCCTATAGATGAGGCCATTCCAATTTTAGAATCTAGTAAAGTTCAGCTCGCGGAGGATAGCATGCAATCTTTAACTGAACAATTAACTAAGACAACGGATTCAATAATTGACACCATCAGCCAGAAAATAGTTGAAACTAAGGATGTGATAATAGAATCTTTGGAACAAATCACCCAAGAAACTTCAAAGCAAGTGAAAGAAATAGACGCCAAGATCACTGAGGTATCTACAATTCAGTCAGAAACCGAAACTATTGAGACAAAAATTAAGGAGACACAGCAAGAAATAATTAAAAAGGAATCATCTACAGTGGTTCAATCGCAAAAACTAATAGACACAGACGACGAAAACGACAAGGGTAATTTAGACTTGACGGGCTTCTCAGAGCTACGAGAAACACATATTACAACTGTCGATTCACCTGAATTTATTGTCACAATTTGTGAGCGCGACGAGGGTGTTTTGCATGACATAAAAGAAGAAGATGAAGAACATAGATTCTCTCCGCCAACGGAGAAAGGTGCAATACTACCCGAGTCAACTATTCGTCCACTCTCGCCGCGCGAAGAAGAAGTCGCCAAAATTGTCGCTGATGTCGCTAAAGTATTGAAGTCTGATAAAGATATTACTGATATCATACCAGTTTTTGATGAAAAACAGTTGGAAGAGAAATTAAAAACTACTACTGAAACTAACGAAATTGAATCTACGCAGAAAATCGGAGAGGCACATACACCAACAGCTACTCCGGAGGCTTTGTCCGGTAAAGTAACGCCATCAAAAGACCTCTCCTTGGATGAGAAAATACTAGAAATTAAAATGATGAAAGTGGATATTGAATCAGAAAAGTCTTCACCGGACCAAAAGTCTGGTCCAGTTTCGATTGAAGAGAAGGATAAGGTAGAACAGTCAGAGAAAGCGCAATTACGTGAAGGAGCTGCAAGAGCAGCTGTCGAGGAACCAACCAAAGATGCTTCGAGGCCAGAATCAGCTAGCAGTCAGCAGGGCACCGTCGATTCGTTACCATCTCGTCCAGAGTCTGCAGCAAGTCAGAAAGATGAAAAAGTTGAGCAATCGACAGTCTTAAAAGAAGCATCACGACCGCTGTCTGTGGCCAGTACGAAAGAAGAGCCTGATACAAGAGATGAGAAGTCACCAACGCCACCGAAAGACATATCTAGACATGAATCAATTGTAAGCCATGCGAGCCAACAGGTTGACTCTAGGCGGGAGTCTATATTGTCTACAGCCGAAAGCTCTAAATTAGAAAGTACGGATCAAATATCAAAGGATGCATCTCGTCCAGATTCCGTCGCTAGCCATGTTAGTGAGAAATCTTCAGATGTAAAGCAAAGTCTTCAAACGGATTCAGTCGAGATTAAGCCTGCTGGTAAAGCGGCAGAGACCTCAAGACCAGAATCAAGTGCTAGTCAGACTAGTGGGAAAGATGATGAGATTTCCGAGTCTCAACATGGATCCATTACGATTTCAACAATGAAGAGTAAAAAGGAAGAATCAACCTCCGAGTCAAAATCAATTTCCAAATCAATTATAAGCCAAACACAGCTTAAAGAGGAGTCCATTACTGAATCCATAAGCAGCAGCATGCAAGTTGAAGATAGTTCACGGCGAGAATCCTTATCCAGTCTTTTAACTGATAAGGAAGTCACAAAATCGACCAGCACTAGTCTGAAAGAAGAAAGTGAAAGTGCTACTAAGATTGTAGAGAAAACGACAACTTCGCAATCAGAGGAAATAAATATCCAATCTGAAGAGTGTTCTTCTGAGTCAATAGTGAGCGAAATTCAAGCAACTAGTGTTCAAAAACCAAGTGGGCAAACCACAAGTAAGGAAACATCGAGCACCATTGTTCAGGAATCATTGAAAGACAGTTTAAAGGAAACTGTAGCCGAGTTTCTTGCAACAGAAAAAATTGTTTCGGCAAAGGAAACATTCACCACGGAATCATCAAAAACATCTGATGAATATCTGAAAAAGGCATCGAGTGTAACTTCATCCCAAAAGGCATTATTTGTAGGCACAGACGAATCTCGTCGAGAATCTCTCCTTAGTCACACCAGCGAAGGTCGGCAGACCCATAGTGATCCAGAGGACGACGAAAGTGATGATGACGGACACGCCAGTCTAAAGGAGGGTCGTTCCAAGTCCATTGCCACCATTATGATGACCAGCATTTACAAACCATCCGAAGCACACGAATCAATTGACACCCTAAAGGAAGAAGAACAGGAAGGGCACGATGAAACAGAGAAACTCGACGACTTAGAAGACCATTCGTCATCGAAGGCAGCCACAACATCAACCACTGAAACAAGCACCAAAACAACTACACTTCTACAGTCAAGCGAACAGAGCAGCAGCACCACTAGCAAAACAAGCACCACAGACACCAAAACTAAAATCGAGTCCATAACACTTACACAAACACAAGCTGAGCAGGCTGCTGACTGCGGGGATCGTAAAACACCGCCCACAGCGCCGGTAAGCCCTAGTGTCAAGCCCGTCTCGACAACATGCACGGGAGCAACTGCATCAAGTTGCGTTAAGAGTGAATCAAGCGCTGCCAGCGTAGCCTCAACATCGGGTCCATTGTCGCCCAAAGACGTTAGTGGTAAGTCTAGTCCTGGTGCATTAACATCTGAAAGTCAATCCATACCCACACCGTTAGGGCGTGAATCACATACCGAGACGCCAGAGTCATCGCCCAAGCCCACATCACCGTTCCCCCGTGTCAGCAAGGACGAGCTAAAGTCTCTAGGTGTAACTACTATTCCGGACACTAGTGACATTTGCACCGATCCAAGTGAAATTCTGCCAGAGCTGCACGAGCTGCGCGGAATTGAGAGCACCACGGCTCTTAGTGGCAGTACCGAAAAGATTATAACAACAACAATTACAACAGTAACTAAGGTCATCTCTGCGGATGGCAAGGAGATTGTCACCGAACAAAAGACAGTTACCACAACTGATAGCTCAGAGCCAGACAGCGAAAAAGTGGTGGTTACAACCACAAGGACCACCAGTGAAAGTGACAAGAGCGAGCGTGACCGCGAACAAGTATTGCCTAAGGAAGTGGCCATGCTTCGCGGCATTTACCGTTCCAGCACACCGGGCAGCGACGACGAGCGTCTGGCAGGTGCTATGAGTGATGATGACTTGCCCGGCTCTCCACGTAGCACTAGCTTTGAGTTACAGCGTTCCAGCTCAGGTGTGAGCAAGCGCTCTGATCTTGATGCCGATGACAGCCAAGATGACATACCACCGCAGTATGGTAGTGAGGAGCATTCTACAGCGCGTTCCATTCTGCCAACCCGTACTGCCGATCCCATGGCAACCTCTTTCTATGGAGCGTTGCCTGACAGCTTCGATACAAAGCCTAGCACAGAGCCCATCCCAATACGAGGGGCTGTACTGATGACATACACAGACTCCCCGCCAGCCAGCCAATCGTCGGAGAGCGTCGAGAGCACCAGCCAAACCTGGGCGGGTCACAAGTTTTTGGATGAGGCCGATAAGGATTTCCAGAAAGCTCTCGAAGAGCATGTGCAAGCACGCGGCGCTGAAGTAATGTCCTCCGTAACCGCCAAGTATTCCTACTCACCTTCCAAAGCGGAGGAGGTCGAACAGATTGTCACTGCTGAGCGGCAACGTTTCCCTCTCAGCGACGTACATAAAGTGCGTAGTGGCGACACCTTGACGAGTGCTTTTGGCCCTGCAAGTACCACTACAAGCAAACCAACTGAAAGCCCGGCAACCACTGCAACTGGTGCTGGCGTTAGTAGTACGCTTGCAACCACATCAACTGCATCAACTACATCGGCAACAACCACATCTAGTACTACGAGCAGTACTACCGGTACGCTGCCCAAGGATCGTCTAGAGGAGTGGGGCAAGCCACTTGGTCTGCCGTCACCAGCACCTCTGCCAGTGGAAGGCGCCGATATACGCACCACACCAAAGAAGGAGCGTCGCTTGGTGGCCACCAAGACGCGTCTTAATAATGAGAAGAACCTACGCAAACGTAGCGAGTCACCCAACAAGGCCAAGAAGCCAGCTCCAGTCTACGTGGATCTGACCTATGTGCCCCATAACGGCAACTCCTACTATGCGCACGTTGACTTCTTCAAGCGCGTCCGTGCCCGCTACTATGTCTTCTCCGGCACCGAGCCTAGCCGTCAGGTCTACGATGCCCTGCTGGAGGCCAAACAAACCTGGGAGGACAAAGAGCTGGGTATGTGCTTTGGCCCTTCTAACTAATTATTTTTTTAACATATCTTTTGCTTTCCTAACAACTTTGCAGAGGTGACCATTATACCGACATACGACACTGATGTGCTGGGCTATTGGGTGGCCGAAAATGAGGAGTTGCTTGCCAAGCATCGCATCGACTTGTCGCCATCCGCTTCGCGCTGCACAATTAACTTGCAGGATCATGAGACCTCATGCTCTGCATATCGCTTAGAGTTCTAGGCCACGGGATTGTTTATTGCATTTGCCGACGACGACTAAAGCTGAAATCACAACTACAAATAGAAGAAGAAGATGAAGGAGAAGGAGAAACGGAAGTGGAAGCGGAAGAAGAAGATGACAAATCTAATTGGGTATTTGACTGGGGCCCTCGTAGACCTTTTATAGGGCTAACAACAGCAAAAACAATGGGGAACTGAAACAATCACAGCTCGGATGACTTCCAAGTTTTGAGCTTAGCAATGACGACGACGACAACAACAACAACAACAACAAGATCAACAACAAGATATGAACAACGACAGCAACAACAAATACTAAAAGAAGAAGAAAAAAGAAAAAGCTTGAGATAAATGCAATATGCAAAATGCCGTGCGCCTACGACGACGACAACAACAAAAAACAACAAACACAAAAGCTGAATATGGCGGAGTAACGGGTCACTTGTTTGACGCCATTTTGTTTGCCAATGCCGCCTATTTGCGCTTTTGCCGATTTCCTTTTGAAAATGCCGCAAGCAAGGTAATTAATTCACATTTATTTTAAACAAATTAATTACTGAAAAATGCATTAATTGTACCAAAAAAAAAAAACCAAAAAACAAAAAATACCAAAGAAGCGCCACGTGCCACTAACAAATGAGAATACAAACTATAATATAGTATTAGTCTGTGTATTTGTTGCTTTCATTATAAATATGATAATATGATAATACGATAAAACGATACGATATATATGTACGTCAAGCTACCTTGCATAGTAATCCAATGATCAAAAATTGTTTTCAAAACCGCATAGCAAAAATATACAAAGAGTAAAACAAAAAATACTAAAAAGTATATAAAAAAAATTTTCAAATATATTGAAAAATATTATTCATGTTTATTGTATTAGTAAAACTTTTATGAAAAACTATTGAAGGATCCCATATATTTGAATTTTAAATAAAATATATATACGAGTAAATATTGTATGTATGGATTGCATAAGCCGTAAAGTACATACTTGCTCTACGATATTTAGTATTTACTTAGGTATAAACTGAAAAACTGGAAACACGCCAAAAACAAATACAACGCGCAGTATATACAAGGAAGATGTATATTTTTTTTGTTTTTTTGTTAGAAATCCATAAAAATATAAAAGAAATAATCAGGACCATTTTGAGAGCTATTTTCGAAATGATAACACACAATTTCTTCTGTGTGACTCAAGTGAAAATGGCCGGAAAAAAGAATGAAAATTATGAAAACTGCACACAAAATGTTAAGGAATTAATAAAATCTATTATAATAAAATAAAGTTAATAATAAATAATAAAAGACAACACGAATAATATGTAATTTAATTTGATGTCTTATAGAAAAATTCCAGAATTTTCCACAATTCGCTCTTTTGCGTGAAGATCAGAGATACGAAATCTGACAAAGTTGATATTCGTAATGGAAACTGTCTATAATACAACAAATTACAATGCAATTTTAACTAAAAACGAGTTAAGCATTACGCTATATATAAAAAAAAATGAACACGAGTAATATTCAACCTTAAATAAATGTGCCTCCCCCAAAATGCAAATACAAATAAATGAACAATACTAAATAAAGTCTCAAAAATATATCAAATAACTATAATGAATTATATTTATAATATGATTTGAAAATTTCCATTCAGTTCTGATTTGGTTTATGCAGGCAGCTGAAAGACATGTTACATGTTCCCAAACTATCAAAAAACGTATTCGAAATCGACAGAAACTACAAAATAAGTTTAATAAAAATAATCCATAGAACGAACTCATACACTTATATAGAGAAATACAAGTAACAATCCATACAAAAAATACAAAAAACAAAGTCTGGTAGAGATTTGATCTATGTCTGGGTCTTAGTCTGAGTCTGGAAATTCGGAAGTCTTGGTTTAGGATAGTTAAGTACCTATTTGTACTTGGGTATGTTAAACGAGTGTTAGCTCTGATAAGGAATGACAATTGCTGTTGTTAGTGATAAGATTGATAATGGGGGGTTAGGATGATGATGTTATTGCTGATATGATATTACTATATAAGGTTTACGAGGGTCTGATTGGGTTAGCGTGGGATTTTGTGGGGTAGAGTGTCATTTAACCAGATATTGTGAAACAAAACTAAGAGATGAACACAAAGTGAATGAAGGTTATTTTTCTATATTTTTTTTACTTTTTCATAGTCATAGAATAACAAATTTTGCAAAATGAAAACTAAAAAAATATATATATATATATATAAAATAACTATAAAACAAAAAAGAAAAGCAAGGCACATGCAATTACTATGATAAACAGACAAAATATATCTGAAAATAATCTGAAAAATCGGAAAAATCTGAAAAATCAATAGCAGAGCCACAGAATTATCATATTATTGCCACAGCAAACAGCACATGCAGTCCAAATGAGATATATATGAAAATTTTTGATTGAATTACAAAATGATATTTGACATACAGACTTTTTAGGATATACATACATATATAAAGCCAATTTTTATAGAGCGGAAATATGATGAAATATGTAGTTATTCTTTGCATTTTTAACGATGAACGATGAACGATGATCGATGAACGATGATCGATGACAACAACAACAACATATGCATGGATATATTTTTCTGTTGCTTTTTATACAACAACAAGAACAACAACAACAACCAGGCGCAACAGTCGACAAACAACTGGCTACCGTCCAGTCTACAAAAAGTTTGATATAGTAAAAATTGAAGCATACAAATCTACTTACGATATATACAAACCATTTAAGCGAATTACAATTAAAAACAGAAAAGAAAATGATTATGACGATGATGATGAGATCATATACAAAGATTTTGAAGATCCAAAGATCCAAGCGCGTATGTGATAGTTTAACTTCATTTCGATTAACCAATATTTTCATATATTTTCATCTATTCAAGTTTTCCAAATTTCTTTTTGTGTATTTTGCAACTGATTTGAAGGCCCTACAACATATTTATGTATGTATGTATATGATATAAAGTGATAAAAAACAAAATAAGAAAAGATAATTAAATGATTTGAATGATGAATAACTTAGCAAACAGCTTTAGACAGGGATTTACAAATTATAAAGGAAATTTTAAATATTTATAAAACCAAAATCAATTGAATTGCATTGAACAAGTTGAAAATTTGAAACTCAATGCTCCAATCACCCTACAACAATAAATTATTCAAAAATACACTTAAATTTAATTAATTAAAAAAATTAAATACTTTAACTATAAAGAAAACGAAAATATAAAAAATAAATAAATTGAAAAGAAGAAGAGCATCATAAGCCCTTGCAGAATGTTCCTTTCGCTAAGGAGATTGTTATGATGGATGACAGCTAGATGATATACCTACGAAGGGTTCTTTTCTGATCAAGTTTTTGTATGTAAAGAAACTATAAGATTTGGTAGTTCGATTTGAGAAAAATTCATCAGGATTACCGACAACACACTCTGATAACAAAAAGAATGGTTCTCAAGCAAACAATGATCAGAATCATCTCGTTTGGAGCTTTCTGGTTACGTATAACCATACCTCTGTACCAGTTTTCAAATATTACCAACATTCTCTGCAAGGGTCTGAACAAGAATTCGATTAACTATCATTAAGAATTAAAGATTTCATGTACCTAAATGTTTGCTTTCAAATCCCAATACTTATAAAAGAAAACCCTAAAAGCCACATGATTCGACAATTATTGAGAAATCGCTTAAAATTTCTGTTCAAAATATATGGGCAAATCGATAATCGATATATATTAACTAAATGCTCTATAATGGAAATTTATTAATATTATATGTATGTCTATTTGCAGAAATAAGCAAAATTTTTGAATATTAATTTTCAGTAAAATTTTGCGCTAAAAGAAAAAACCAAATAAAAATGAAAAACAAAAGCAACATCAAAGTAAAAGTAAAAGTAAAAATAAAAAAAAAAAGAAAAAGAAAAACTTAATAACAATCTTAAACCATCACACAAAATATACATATAAAGAGAAATCGAAATATATATTCACTATATACTTGAATGTATGAATGTTTGCTTGTAAACCCTTAAGTAAATATTTTCAATATGAAAACTACATGAGAATCCAAGAAAAAACTAGAAAAACCAAGAAAAACAAAGGATATGTGTAATTGTTTGCCTTTCATGAGTTGAGCGAAAATCATGCAAATTATTTATTAATATATATATACATTGAAATATGTTGATTTATATATATATATACAATATATTACATATTGTATTTACATAATCGTATAAATGTTTCTGTTTGCCAGCTTAGAATCAAAGATATATACTCGTAATTATTATGTATTCCTTGCCTTATCCCATAAGCTAATTGAATTGAAGGGATATGAATATGAATATGAATATGAATATGAATATGAATATGAATATGAATATGAATATGAATATGAATATGAATATG
>JBANCY010001271.1:0-12326 GCA_037040045.1 Phorticella flavipennis | reverse complement strand
GAAGAAAAAAAACTTTATGATTTTTACTTGTGAATAAGGAATTTTAACAAAAAAAATTTAATTTAATTTTTGGAAGGGGGGGAGGTGGCAGCTGCCCCCCCCCTGCCCCCCCCCTGGCGACGCCCTTGTATATGATATAATTGTCTATTCTTTACGAAATTTTGTAGAGCCATAGAAATTAAAGAAACTTAGGAATTGGAATTGGAATTGCATTCTAATAACTTAAAAAACATGAAACCTAAGGGAAAAGGGTATTTTAGTTGTATGGTAGCTATACGATGTGGTGGGACTTTTGATATTTGGTGTAATACTAGATAATAAAGAAACCCATTTTCTTGAAATATAGTATAACTTGACTTCTCATAAATATATTTTTTTGTCATGAAAATTCATAAAATCAAACCTTTTCGTTTCTCTTTTTGTTACAAATCAAGTCAAACAAAACAAAATCAGTTCATTCTATACATAAAAAAGATCCTACATATTGAGTTCTTCTAGGAAATATGAACGTTTTTAGTGCAATTGACAATTGTGTTCCAAGAAATCTATAGTGGCCGCAGAACACACATATAAATATATAAATATCCACCCTCGTATAGGAAAAAACCAATCTTAAATCATATATTTTGTCGTTCCATTTGTCAATATTTGTATGCAAACAAATACTGGAATGTTTTCCAACACTTTGCAGTATTTATTCAGGCGCACCGTGAAAATATTAAATGCCCGCAACTTTTTTGGACAAGTTCTACAATGATTCTTTTATTAAATTAATTCACATATTGAAAATATTCCGAGAATTTCGATAAAAAAAATTATAGTTGATGAAATATTTTCAACCACCTTCCGGGTGGGAAATCCTGTTTAATTCTCGATTTAATCACACTGTTTTCACAAAGCGTACGATTTTTTCCACGTTTTTTTTTTACTTTGACACATTTAATAAAGCTATACTATTCCCGGGACTGTCATTGACAGCTTTTTCGCGCATTTTGTACACTTGATTAAAAATTTGGACAATTCCCTGAGGTGTGTCCTTTGACTGACCAATGCCAGGAATTCGTTTGAATTATTTCCCAAGAGTTTTTCATATGGAGCATATTTTTTTCTTTTCGAAATGGCTTCAGGCGGTCAATTTATGCAAGCTTTGTGACAAGCTCCTCCCTTGACCAGAGTCTTTTGATATACCCTGTACTTTTTTGCAAGACAAATTTTGATAGTACATTTAGGCATATTTCCGGTAATTTTTAATAGATCATATATAAATGTTTTCGGAAAGAATTTTGACCTGAATTCCTCTGAATTCCTGTTTTTTCTTTGACAGGATGAACAAGTATTTTTCAGACCTTAGAAATAAAAATTCCTGGAATTGGGCTAGTTTTTCAGATTTGCACGCTTTTAAAAGGGGCGAGTCCTTACTTTCAAGCAGAACTCAACTATATATTGTCCATGGTAAGTTTCGAGCTTTGGACTCTCTTTTGAATCTTAAGGATGTTTTTTCTGGGGTAGTATGTCCCAAGCTTTGTTCAAGCGAAATCTTCTCCAAAATCCTGCCCATCACTCTAGATGTTCCTTAGTGTTTCCAGTGCAACCTTTTGATAGGATGTACCTACACTTTTCATACCTTAGAAATAAAAACTCCTGGAATTGGGCTGCGTCTTCAGATTTTGACGCTTTTAAAATGGGCTGGTCCTTACTTTTAAGCAGAACCCAACTATATAATAGCTTATAAGATGTCTCAAATTTTGGAGTTTCTTAGGAATCATAGAGGTTTTCTTTGGGAAAGTAAGTACCAAGCTTTGTTCAAGCCAGAGCTTCCTCGAAATCCCCAGTGCAATCCTCTTAAACCCATAATACACAAATCGCGCGTTTCTCAAGTTAACTATATTAACTTGAACGATTTGTTGATGCACTTGAATTTGGCAAAAGTCTTAAGCCAAATTCTGTGGTTTTGTTGCCATGTGGAAAATTTGTTAATTGGCCCGAAATGCTGATAGTAAACCCCACGCGCTGCGACTTGTGGCCAGATGAGGCTCCACCACCTCTACCACCTACCACCTACCACCTACCACCTACCACCTACCACCTACCCACTCCCCAATCCCCAATCCCTACACCCTACTACCTCCTTATACATCCTGCTAGTCTTGAGGTCTCAAGTCAAAGTCAAGTCTGCGGTTCACACATTTCCGTAGACTCAGCCAACTGTGTGCAAATACTTAGAATACTTGGCCTGAGCCAGTGTTGGGTAACGCGCCGAACCATCAGCCCACTCTGCTCTATTGAGTAGCAAATATTTCGACAAAGTCGGAGCAAATATTTGCAGTTAGCAAATCCGCCATATGGAAAACCCACTTGGGAGGTGGATCCCGGATTGTGTTCCATCATTATGCAAGTGCAGCTTCTGAAATTTCGAGGTTATGTCAGCAATTGGGCGATGTTATTTCATTCATCAGGGTCTGGGAGGAGGTAGTTTTGAGCAGTAAAGTCCTTAGTCTATTACAACGTTTGCTAATACGATTTTAATGCAAATTGGAAAATTTAATATTGATAGAGCGTTTCTCATTTCGTATTAAGTATTATATGTATGTTTGTAACATAAAACGAGTAAGGAAGGATTACTTTTGGCACACCGAGGGTTTTATACACTTCCCAAAGTTTTCAAAAAACATTGTAAGCATTAACATTCTTATTAAATATGTTAATTCAATAGCTCGAAAAACATGCGATATACATATGGGAAAATTCGACTTTTAGTTGAATGAAATCTATGAAATAGTTGTCCAATCTTTTTGAAATTTACTGGAACAATAGATGGTGAAAAATCTTAAGTGTGTGGAAAATTTTAATCCAATGGGTTCAAAAATATAGAAATTATGAGTAAAATTGGACTTACGTTGATATTGTGTTTCGATTCTTATGAAATTTCGCAGTGCGATAGATGATGGGGAAACATGTTTTTTTAATTTAAATACATCAAATCTGATCTTTAGTTAAAGATATAGATATAGTAATCCGATCTTTATGAATTTTGGCATACAAATCTACAATAAGGAAACAAATGTGCTTATTAAATTGAGAATATATTAAGAAATGTTGGCAAAGGGCTAATCTGATTATTATAAAATTTGGAATAGAGAAAGATAACAAGGAATCTTTAGTCTCTGTGAAACTTAAACAAAATAGCTTGAAAAACCTGCGAAGTATGAGCAAAATCTGACTATTAAGTGTGAACTCATTTTTCAAAATTTTGACTTTGCTTAACAAATTATTATTATATGGCCATAACAACCCTTTCGGGTCAAAACCTGAAGCTCTATTTTCCTCAATTTCTGCCTCCTTCACTGAAGAACATTTTTATGTGGGTGGATTTCAAATCCTACGCCACAACCTAGTTTTTCTAGGAGGGTCATGCCCAATGGCATAAGCGGGACTCGAACCTCGCACCTCTTGTTTGGCGGGACAGTGCGCTATCCACTGGACCACCGAGGCCCCTTTACTTAACAAATCCTGTCTAAAAAATTCTATTCTCTAATTCTCAATTAAATATGATATTGGATTTTAGTTCTTTTGCATAGAAACTGACGATATTTGCAAAGAAAAAATCTTAATTTCAATTAAGCAATCGTTTTTTTTACTAAAATCACATTAAAGCTCTCAACAAGCTTTCAATGAGCTTTAATATTATGTCTGAAACACCCTTTATAAGGTGCATAACTGCAACGGCTGTTCGCTCGGTTTGATGACCCAAGAACTGGCAACTGTTGGTGCGCTTAATTTTATTGGAACCCACCGAGTAGGCACCCAGTTCCCAGCACAGAGGGCGGGGCAGGCATTAAACATTAGTTTTTTGCTCTCCGCCAGCTTGACTTGGTCTTATCTGTGCTACGTTTGGGCGCACACACATGTCTCCTCGTTCCCAATAGAGAGATGGCTGCGTCGTCGCCTGCCCCAACTCCCTCCACAAGTGACTCAATCACAATCGCATTCCCCATAACAGTTCCTGTAACAGTGCCAGTCCCAGTCCCAGTCCCAGTCCCAGTCCCAGTTGGAGGTCCCTGCATATCTGGCTATCCATCTGTATGGCACCGGCTGTGCTGGAACTGCGGGGGGCTGGACCTGTGGGGAGTTAGGACCTGTGGCAGGTTCGGAGCTGGAACTGTGGCTGTGGCACGTTATGTGGCCGACTGCCTGTCGAGTTTATTATGCCTTTCAATGATTTATGCGGCACTGACAGGCCGCATTATGGGCACAGGGTGTTCCCGCGGGTGGGACAACTGCACTGGGAATTTTGATGGGCTTAACTATCGTTCTAGTTTCGCTTCAGTTCATCTGCATTTGGCACACGAATCGCAATGCAAATGGCCAGAATAATGTGCACATTTTTTCCCCCTTTTCTTGTCTTTGCCTTTGACACTTGTTGAATGCTGTTAAGGGGGGAAAAGGGGGAACCGGAAGTACTACAGGGGCTTAGATATATGTTAGCTGCGGAAGTTCGCAAAAAGCTGAAGTTACTTGTTGTGGTTTCTGGTGCAAAATTCGATTATAGCTTGGCTGGAGTTGGAGTGCTTGAAAGAGAAGCTATGACCGGGCTAAGATTTGTTGGAGCAAACTTTGGATGAATCTATAGAGTGCAGTTCTCCTTACTCCTTACGTTTTTCAAGAAAATGTTCTGTCTGAGAAACTCTCTTCTAGGTATTATTATTATTGTATGGCCATAGCAACCCCATCGGGTCAAAGCCTGAAGCACTATTGCCTTTATTTCTGCTTCCTTCTCTGAAGTTTTTATATGAACACATTTCTGAGCTTTATCTGTCTCTCTTTCGCCCTGTCTATTTCTTTCCATTTGTCAAATGGGATCAGTGTATAATAGTTTTGTTCGAATGTATGTAACAGGCAGAAGGAGGCGTGGCAGCCCCCATAAAGTGTATATATTCTTGATCTGCATCAATAGCCGTGTCGATATAGCCATGTCCTTCTGTCCATTCTTCCATCTATATAAACACGTCGATTTTCGAGACGATAGACTCCAAACTTGTCATGATCCGTGTATACTATGTGCAGAGGCAGTGTTGAGCATTTGATGGTATCACGCCCCCTTCGATAAAAACGATTTTCGATAAAATGGCCATAACTTTGAAATTTATGGATGGACACCAAATGTGTTATATAGGGTTATGATTAGAAACTGTAGAATGGAGTTTCCCAAAATTTCGATATACCCCTGCATTTTCTCGTAAAGTAACGAAATGTGTCTGGCAGCCACAATTTTTACGCAAGAGTTATGAAATTTGGTATTTAGATGTTAATAGATCTTATGCAGAAAGTGCCATTCAAAATTTTTTTCCATCTTAATTTGGTCCCCCCTTATTTAATAGAAGCTCTCGACTGCAGCACTTTATTGTTTTTTACGCGGTTTGATTTCGAATCCTATGCCGAAACTTAGTTTTTCCGGGAGGTCGTATTCTCCACTTGAGTGGTGCTCGAACCCGCGACCTCTTGCTTGGTGGGTTAGCGCGCCATACACTGGTCCAACCAGGTACTTCCTAGGTATATAACATGATATGATTTTAGTTGATACAACAACTTTAGGTCCGAAATTTTGAGTGTAACTTTACATTTTCTCCTATATGCCAACCTAATGGTCCATTTTCCCAGTTGCACTTAAACGATACATGTAAAATATGCAATTTTTCAAAGTTTTTAGCAGAAAATAGGGATATTAAATAATAATATTTAACCACTTAAACCTCACATGTATATCTCATATATGATCGTTTAAAAGCAAATAGTCTGGTATTTGCCTCGAGCTAATGATACAAGGTCGGTGAGCTTAGCGAAAATGTTTGTCGCAACATGAATTTGCCACAATTCGGGGAGGAGGAGAAGTGGAACCGGGTGGGGTCCCTTAAATACATTTGTGGCAACATTTCATTGGCAATCAACATAATGCGGCACACTTAATCTTTCACGGCCTATGGCCATGTGCCAGGGGCCCCGAGCACATATAATGTGATTTGATGTAATGCAAATTGCATTTCGTTTCATTCAGCTCCGAAGACAATAACAAGGACTCAGGACACAGGACCCAGAACTCAGGACTCAGGATCCTTCAGTACCCCCCACTCGCCCAGGCTAGGCCAAGTCCGTAGCAGAGACACCCTTTTAAGCGACGTTGGCAAACAGACATTTGGCCCAAAGTGAAGAAAAATTAGGTACAATAAATTGAACGGAAGTTGCTGCTTAAAATGGAAAATGAAAACAGAAAACCAAAAAAAAGCAAAAAAAATAACAAGTAGGGAAGGATTATCTTCGGCACGCCGAAGATTTCATACTCTTTTCGAAGATAGCTTTTGGTAATAACGAATCTTGGGATTAAATATAAACTTTCAGTCCAAACCGTTGAAAACCATGGGAAATTTGAGCAAAGCCGATTTATGGTTATATGGCAGCTATATGATATAGTAGTCCGATCCTTATGAAATTTGATAGAGCGGTAGACAATAACAAATCTTGAGAGTTACTGAACTTTCAGTCCAATACGTTGCAAAACAAGCAAAATATGGGCGAAATTTGTTTATATTTCAGCTATACACATGATATAGTAGTTCGATTCAGCCATGTACCAAGTTTCATTACGATAGCTAAACAACTGAGGGACCAGTTCGCACACATACAGTCGGGGCTTTTTGGGGAAGTTTCCTTCAATGCAATACATACTTTCGGACAAAGTGAATATATTCATTCTCTTTGAAAAGAGTATAAAAAAAGGAAAAATGAAAATGAGAAAAGAAAAACCAAACGCGTTTAGCGGAAGCTTGAAAAAGCACAACAAAATTGACGGCATTGGACTGTGATGAAAGGACCGGGCGTAGACAAGGCGGGGCGGGGGCAGGAAAGGGCTAGTTAATGGGCGGGACTTGGTAGTATTTCGGAAGTTGTGTCTCGGCTGTGTTGATTTGCCCAACCCACACATGTCTGGGAAAACCACATACCATACAGTGTTTGGCAAGAGTTTTCCCACTGATTTTCCAAAGAAAACTCTGTACATACATACGACAGTCTATGACAGGCACAATTATTTAAGACTCAAACACCTGGATTAGTTTACCTTTAGATGTCTGACTGCATCCCAAAGTAAACAGGATTAATGCTTTTCACTTAGGAATCATTTAGTACACTCATATGCAATGCAGCAGCTTAGATGAGATTAGCTTAAGCAGGGGACCCGTAAAAGTTGTGTCCCTAAGTAAGCGATACTTTACTGAAAATATTGATTGTATGGAAAGCTCATCCTTTTTAAGACACAAATAGGAAATTTACTTACTTTGCTAGCAGTATGATAAGTCGAAAGAGTTAGACTCATTCCAAAATAAGCAGAACTTCTTGAAAATTGAAACTTGGAATATCGAACTCCGTTTGGATATGGATACCCCAGCCATGGCTCATCATCGATGGGCGGACGTAACTTCCATAGCTCAAAACTTATGCTATGTATAGAGTGGGACCTGCTGGGTGTGGTGTATTATGAGCTGTTGAAACCAAACCATCACGGGGGGTGATATACCTACTTCAATTGGTACGTTTGAGCAGAGCGTTGCAAGAAAAACGTCCGCAATTTTCGGACAGACATGACAAAGATCGACATGTTAGTAGGGTCGTTAAAACTAACTTGGAAACACTTCGTTGGGAAGTCCTACCCCACCCACCCTATAGTGCAGAAATTGCTCCTTCTGATTACCATTTTTTCCGATCGATGGCCTGGTAGATCAGCACTTCTTTAATTATGATGAAGTCCAACAATGAATGGATTCATGGATAGGAATAGAAAACTGGGAGTTCTTTCAACGCGATTTAAGGAAATGAAACAAGGGTTGCTGTTGAGACAGCAAGCATTGCCTTTTCATTTTTTTCGGTCCTTTGAGTGAGCAGATTTTTTTTGACTACTTTTTTCGAGCTATGTGAAAGCTTAAAGCTATATAAATATACAAATTTAGCTTACTTTAAGCTTGCTTTTTATTTTAGGGTCATTAAAATTCAGTTTTCTTAACTTCGGAAAGAGCTTAACAGATGAAAAGCTGTCAAGTAGCAGTGTTATAGCTGTTGATTCTAGCATATGTGTGCATTCGGTCAAAAAGAAATCTCTTTTTCCTGTTTCCTTTTGTGCTTGGAAAATCTTTTGAGTCTCCTCGGGAAATCTGCGTGGAAAACAAGTCTAATGAGCTTGGCGAACAATTGATTTGTCACTTCAAAATGTTTTGCTTTGACTCGCAGCCCTCGCAATCAGCTGAATGGGGTATATAAACTATTATTTGCATATTTTTCAAAGGAAGAAAGGATCGTGAATACCGAATGCAAGTGCCTGGTGGAAATTCTCCGACTTTTGCATATTATTTACAATGGCAAAGGCAACTGAGTCGGGGACAGGTGAGGTGGATGGCAGTTGGGTTGAGCTGTTGTGGGGGCCTGAGACTCGGTCGTTTGGGGGCCATTGTCGATTTCTATATAGCATTTTGTTGTGTTTTTGATTGTTGCAAGTGCCGCTCGAAAATCCTTTGGGCAATTTCCATAGCAAATATTTAACAAAGGAACTAAACTAAACTAAACTAAACTAAACTAAACTGAACTGAACGTAAAACTACAAAATAAGAAAAAACCAGGCAACGCTTCGCAACGCTGGAAAAACAATGGAAACACGAAATGAATAGAAATTTTATAATACCAAACGATGGCTGGCAATGTCGGACAGGTGACAAAATTGTCCAAAGCCATTTGGGAGTTGCGAATGGGATGAAGAGTTTTCCAGACGTTACTTTTTAATAATTACGAATTTTAATGAAATCTTAAGTTAATAATCGTATAGAAGAACTTAGTCAACTTTACATAATAGAAATGTGTTCATGATTCAAGGCAGGAAAATTATCAAGTACAATTGTGAAACCTTGAATGGGAGGTCGAAAATAGGTATCCCAGGGCATTTAGGACTGTTTGATAATGCTGTTTGGTGCACACATTTTGGGTTAAAGACTTTATAAATCTAACCATTAACCCTCTTGAGACACACATTGCTTTCATTTAAAGAAACATCAAATGAATTCCATAAAACTGAAAAACCTAGAAGTTACCCGAGTTATATTAGGCAGGACTTTTCAACAATACTGCTTTCTATGCGAGAAACCTCATCGAAATTCCTTTAAACTGCTTACCTGGAAGTTGGTCAAGTTATATACCATAAATTGTGTGCCAAAGTAAACAGGACTTTTTAAAAATATAGCTTTCTTTCGCAGGAACATCATCCGAATTTAATAAACCTGCTTCTCTTGAAGTTACCCGAGTTATATAACATAAATTCTATGCCAAAGTAAGCAGAACTTTTAAAAAATATTGCTTTCTATGGAAGAAACTTCACCGAAATCCATAAAATGAAGACAATTGCATTCCTGGAAGTTGGTTAGGTCATATATCATAGAATTCGTACCAAAGTAAGCAGGACTTTTTGAAAAATCTTGTTTCAAGTTATGTCCCATATTTTTAACCAGTAAACTGTTAACCCAAAGTAAGCAAGACTATGGCTAACTGCTGTTTTGTAGCTTGTTTATGATGGGATTTTATGTCGGGTGTGCCAGCTTAGGCACAACTGGGCGTTGTGGGCGTGGCTTTGGACATAGCCGTATCTGCACTTTGCATAACTCAACAAAAACCAACCGGGCACGTGCTGCTTCCCATGTGCCGATGCCCATCTGCACCACCAGCACCTCCTGTTTCTCCTGTTTCTCCAGCTTCTCCTATTCCGTATCCCCCATTGCATTTGAGCCTCCTTTATTCCGGTTTTCACATTGCTGTTGTTTGTTTTGGCCTGTTGCAGGTGGTAAGCATGTCGCCCGCCGAGCATCATGTGCTGCCCTCCGGAGATGCAGCCGGCAGCGAGGAGGACTATCAGCTGGCGGCGAGCACCAGTGGGGAGAAGTGGAAGGATTTGCCGGACAAGTATCTACTGATGATAGCACAATATCTGGCCGGTCATATTAACGAAACGGAGGATATGGAGCGCTTTAATGGCCCGATACTTAAGGCCAGCATCAAATCCGTCTATTGGCTCTTTCTCATCCAATATGCCGCATTGGCCCTGCTGGGGATTATCATGAATATCGCTATTATGGTGTACATTATGTACCATCGTCTCTATAAGGATGTTACGCATGCGTTCATTATCAACCTGGCATTGTGCCATTTTGTGCTCTGCTCCCTCGTCCTGCCCGTCTCACTGATGGTTATGCTCATCCAGAACTGGATTTTTGGACAATTCCTGTGCTTCTTTTTGCCCATGCTGCAGGTGAGTGCATCAGATTAGGCATTACTTATGGCTATAACGGGGTGGGGCAGGGTGGGGGAAAGATGAATAAAAATCAAGATAGAGTGTTGGTAGTTGGAAGTATGTGACTACCAGATACCCTGTAGTCAGGTGTTTGAAAAAGCACTACAAGTATATATCTATATATGTATTGGGCTGACGTCAACGGGTCATCTGACCCTGAGCAAAAGGGTGCATCTTCAGTTTGTTTTGTCAATAACGTTTTTATTTATTATAGGAATAATTTGAAATTTTCAGTATAGTTCGAAGACTTATAATAAAACCGATGTCTTTTACTTTGAAGATTCAAATCTAAATTCGTTAGCGTGGCTTGCACTCCAAGTACAAGGGTGCATCTTCAAATTCTTTTGTCAATAACTTATGCATTCATTATCTGATTATTTTGAACATTTTAATATAGCCAAAGGACTAAAATTCTAATTCGTCACCGTTCCAATTTGTGAGCAATAGGGTGCATCTTCAAATTCTTTTGCCCATAATTTTTTTATGTATTATCTAAACTGTTTGAAACTTTCAGTATAGTTTGTTGGCCTAAATTTAAATTTGAAAATATACAAACATTAATAGGAACAGTAAATTATATACCTGTCATATAACCAAAAGTTGGTCTTGCCCATATTTCCCATGTTTTCCAATGTATAAGACTGAAAGCTTACATACCTTCAAGGTTTGATATTATCTACAGTTCCATCAAATTTCATAAGGATCGTACTACTATATCATATAGCTGTCATATAACTAAAAAACGGTAATGCCCATATTTCCCATGTTCTTCAACGTATTGGGCTGAAATACCTAGTTTATGTGGCCCGCCATGCCTACTTCTGTCTCCTACATACCAGCCCACTGAACTAATACACCTTTCGTATCGCATATCAATGGGTACAACCAGAAAATTTTAATTAAACTTACTCAGGAGCAATGTTATCTAAGGCCAAGTCTCGCTTTGGCGCTGGCTCCGGTTCTCGCTCTGGCACTGGCACCGGCTCGGGCTCGGGCTCCTGGTCACAGTCAATTGCCGGCCAGGGAGCTGCTGTAAAGCTGCCAGCGTACCAGATGAGCCGATAAACCCCATGGCACTATGACAAGTTAATAAACTTAACGCATTTCGTTTTGCGCTTTGCTACACATTTTGTGTCCACTCTTAGTCCAACCCGTCCACCCCTCCCGGCACCCACCACTGTGTGGCACGTTGTGTGACATCAAAAGGTGGCCCTCCCACAGCCCACTCCCCCCGCAGCAAGCGCAAAAGCCAAATGAATTCAAATGTTATTTACGTTTCTCCAGACTTTGGCCTGCTGTTGCCAGTTGCAAGTGGCGCTTCCCGTCCCCCGTCCCTTGTCCCACGTTGCATGTGGCATGTTGCAAGTTGCCTCCCCCCAAGCTAATGGCTAATAGATTATTTTGTATTATTTATGCGCCGATTTGCTAATTTTCCCGCCCATCAATATTTAAATAGCTTCGATTGCAGCTTTCTCCTTAATTAGTCGAATTCTCATTTCATGCACAGTTGGAGCTTTTGTTAAAGGGGAAATTAACTCAGATATTCTTCCCAAGGTCGAACTCTGGGTTCCGTTCAGCTCCAAATTTTGCTTACTTTTCTCAGAAATCATAATACATTTGCTTGCAGTGATTTTCCCAGAATTTTCAACACTTCGAGTTGACATTTTTATTAGAAGAGCTCTTACAATTCGAGTTGTCCTTTTGAAGGACCTCTAATTTAGACAGTTTTTTCAAAGGGAGATGCCAAATGGAACTTACTGAAGCATTGTTATTTAGTCCATTATTTCAAAAGCAATAAACTCTGTGAGTTTTGTCTGAGAGCTGACAGACTTTGAATTGTCCAACATGTCGGGGGACTTAATTAAAATTTTTGCAAATTTTTATACCCTGATCCCAATTGAAAATTGGTATGAAGGGTATTATAAGTTTGTGCAAATGTATGTAACAGGCA
>JBANCY010001269.1:0-12329 GCA_037040045.1 Phorticella flavipennis | reverse complement strand
TATATATATATATATATATATATATATATATATATATAGCTATGCACGGGTCACACAGTATGTGCATTAAAAGACTTTTAAACAAAAATGAAGGCACACCCAGCTAATAACTAAGACGATATCGATACATTCAATCTCTGGGTCTAATTCAATTAAAAAGTTTAGAAAATATTAGAAATATGAATTCAGTTTTATGCGTACGTAATACATACGGAATTATCAATTGATTAACATAAAAATACATTCTTAATAGTTTTAGCTATAAATATTATATGCATGAATTTTGTTTTTTTTTTTTTAATTATACTACAAAACACTTTTGGCTTATGAGCAATAGGATACAAATTAGCTAAAATAGATACACGAGCGGCGCACTTGTGTGGGTGGTAGAAGGGGTCACATTCAGATAACTTACTAGATATTATATTATATATATGTGTCGTATGTGTGTGGGTGTATATGGGTGTGTGCAGTGTGTGTGTCTTATATACATTTACATATACATATATAAATATAATAAATATATGTACATATATACGGCTTAAACGAATATTATAAGTTTATAATGCGGTACAACATAATGATTCATATAATTTGAATAACAACAAATTCTGTTCACTGGGTGGTGGGGGCTGGTGGGGTGCTTAGGGGGTCAGGGATGCTGGTGAACGGGTGGTGGGGAGCACATATGTGAACTTGAACTTGAACACTTTACTTCTTAAATGTATAACTGATGATGATAATGATAATCGCGTAATGCCAACACTTTTCCTAATTCATCCATTTGCGACAATTGGGCGCACCACAGGCGCAGGGTATTTTATTTGCATCATCCTCAATGTCGAATTTATAGTCATACGATAACTGAAATAATAAAGGGAATTTGTTAGCAAACATACTTGACGATATAAGAAATATTTTTACCTCTTCGCCGCGATAGATTTTACGTTTGGCAAATATAATGATTCGCACGTCGCGATCAACTTCAACGGTTTCCGTGACACAGTTGGGATTGCAGGAGTGATTGATATAACGTGCCAGGCCACCGCTTAGTGTGGCATCCACCACCCGATCCTCATCCAAGCGGAACATATAAATGCCACGGTTCTGCAATTAGAACATTATTATTATTATATATATTATGTATAACAACCCTATCGGGTCACAGCCTTTGGTCACAACATTTGGTTTGACAGGAGAGTGCGCTATCCACTAGTCCACTGAGACCCTCTATATATAGCAGTTGAGCTTGTCTATCAGTGCTTACCTTGGCTTCGTATTGCTTTTCCCGTATCTCAGAAACCTCCGTGCGTATCACTTCGCCAATATACTCAATGATCATGGTGTGCTTCTCAATATCTCGTGCTGCGTACAAGCCCAGGCCTTGAATTTTGGAACTAAAAGTGGAAAATGTTATATATCGTATATAAGAAAGCAGAAGTCTTGACGTACCGTGCCAAGTAGACATTGTTCCGCCATTCCTGCTTCATCTTCTTATACTGCGAGCTCTTGGAGTGCACAAACTGCTTGCTATAGGGACACGCCACCTCGCCAGCAATTGCCGCCGAATTGGCCATGCGCTGTGTGGTGCAGCTGCCGGCGGTGCGTTGCGTGTGCGGTTTGCGCCACACGAGCAACTGCCTCTGCTTGGGCTCAGTGCGTGCGGCACCTGAGGGATTGATGGCCAAAGGGAACTCCAGCAGCGGATTACGACCGTACTTAAAGCGATAATCGGTAAGCGTCTCAATGCCCGGCAAACTCTCCAAAATGCGTACAATAGCCGGCTCCGTTAGGCCAAACAGATCCTCGCCGCTGATGTGCTGCGGGAATAGCTGCAGCCACTTGTGAACCTTACGCATGCGCTGTATGGGCTGCAGTATCTGCTGCCAGACGCCGGTTGGTGTGCTGTCGCGAAACTCTCGATCCGGCTCCTTATCGCTGGTATCGTGCACCTGTATACGAAACTCCGGACGACAGCCCACTTCGGCAATGCTGCAGACATAGCGACAACGTTTGTTCGGCTTGCGTACGCACCAGTAATAGCGGCTCTGGAAAGACCAGATAAGCATGAATACATATTACTTTGGACAAATAGGTGTGTTCAAAAGTGGATCCTTACGTGCATCAAGTTCCAAAAAATATCAAAAAACAAAATGTTTAAGAAAGGAATAAAATTTGAATGTGGAATCAGTTGGGCTTTAAAATTCCCGAACAAAATGGTATGACAAGTCAAAATCGGTGCAGTTTCGGCTGAGTTAAGATATTTTGAAACGTTCCCCATAAGACATTTAAGACACTCATCTTTGCTTGTTAGAGATTTTTTGGCCAAAAACAAAACCACAATCATGGCTCAGCCACCATATACACCCATGTGATTAAAGATTCATATGAAAGGAGGGAGATTGAAGAGATAAAGACTGCATCGCTGGAAGAGCTCAAAGCTATACCAAAAAGTGCTTTGAGGATTGGAAAACAGATGGCAAGTGTAGTGTTTCTGTGATGGATTATGATGGACAAATAAATGGATTTTCTTAAAAACACAAAGTTACCCTATTTTTGAACACACCTCGTGTACCGTGTACTTACCACCTTGTAACCAATTGGGTATATATAGTGCGGCGTATGGAATGCCTCCAATTGATGCGGCAGCAGTTGGCCTACGTTGAGAAATGTCATGTTGCCCACGCGCAGCAAATTGCTTAGCTCGGAATAGTGCATCACAGTGGCCACTTGACGATTCTCATCGCGGTCCACAAAGACCCGACGATGCACCACAAATGAGCTGAGTTCGTTTTCCGTAATACCAGTGGAAGTGGTTGCAGCATGGAGGCTGCAATGCACCGATTTATTCTTGTAGAATACGCACTCCTCCTTAATGGCGCAGGGCAGATGATAGAGATTGCTGCAGCGAGACTTGAAGCACTTGATGGTGGCGCCCAGCTGATGACAAGCACTGCAGGCCTGATTCAGGCCAGCTTGCAGGGCCGATGAGAAGTTCATTAACGCACCCGATACCGTTTCGTAAACATCATTCGACCATAAGGCACAATTTAGATGAACCTGCAATTGAATTCGTTAAGGTAAGGAAGCTATCGAGTCAATTATGGTGCTTGTTCCTACCCATTTGTCCACGTCAAAGTTCAGCAGACGAGATGGACCGTCCGCGTGACCATCGCCACGTTGATTGCAGAAGACGCACTGTCGCGTATCCTCCAGCGCCTCGGCGCCGCTATTGTACTCCCTCTCCCAGACTGTATTATTGGTGCCATCCTGCTCCAGCTTGAGGGCGTTGCGTGCAGTCGCCTGCGCCTCGTTGGCAGTGGCAAAACAATTGGCGCTAAAGCATTTGATGATGCATCTACGCGGGGCGGGTTGTGGCACAGCCAATGTGTTGGCCAAATCGCCTTGTGGCGGCTGCATTTGCGGCAGTGGCTGCGGCGGTATCAGCAGCTGTTGCTGTTGTTGTTGTTGCAACTGTTGTTGCGGCTGCTGTTGTGGTTGCGGCTGTGGCTGCAACTGCTGTTCCATATCCACATCCTCCGGCTCAATTTTAACAATTGTTGCCGTCGTGCTGCTGCCTGCAGTTGCACTTAGCTCACTTGCGGCCGGCGTTGTCTCCTCCTCCATGGGCTCATCTTTGCCACGCCACTTGTATTGGGCAAAGCAGCTGCGATTGCAGAAGTAGACGTAGCGCGGCACTGGAGATTTGCGCGGCAGCAGAGCTTTCAACATGGCCAGCATGGGCGGTACTGCTGCTGCCTCTTCCTCAGCGGGCACATTCTGATGCGGCACGCGCAATCCAAAGGCGGCAACGGGACTGCCGCAAGATCGACACAGCTTGCGCTGACCGGTGAGTATCTTTCGCAGGTTGCCATTACTGATTGCCGATTGCGGAACATGAGCTCCTGGATCTGATGTCTCGCCCGGTGGCTGTTTGTTGTCGTTGGACTTTTGTTCCGCCGGGTTGCTGGCATCGATGAGTTTGCAGGTTAACGCGGGCGATAGATGCAACAGATTGGCCAAGTCTCGCAATACACCGGCAATATTATCCGTTGCCGATGAGTGCAGCGAGAGTATCACATTTTGGTTCTTCTGTTGGTAGTTGTTATTATTGTTGTTGTTGTTGCTGCTGCTGCTGGTGCCACTGGTGCCGCTGCCACTGCTGCTATTGTTGTTGTTGGCAGTGTTGTTGTTGATGTTTTGGTTGCCAATACCCAGCTCCAACTGCTGCGACTTGCGCAAGATATCGGCACAGTTGCGTACCACTGGTGACACGGGCAGACGCATGGTGTTGGCATCCATGGCCATGGCCACTGGTGACATGCGTCCGGGTGCGCTGCGTTGAATGCTGTTATTATTGAGCAACACCAGGCCAGGATATCGGCTCAGACGTGACCAGGCCAGTGCCATGCGCGTTGCTGTGCTCGACTGCTGTTGTTGCTGCTGCTGGGGGGCAGACTCCACCAGTTCTGTAGTCTCCACATTGCAATCCCGCACTGTGTTTATAAAACGCTGCAAGCGCTCGCGGGGATTGCGTTGAATGTGTGTAGAGAACTCCTGATCATAGAAGTCATTCTGTATGGTGGACATGGCAGCACCACTCGTGGCCGCCGCAGCTGTGGGTACTGTGGCACTTGCCTCACCGCTGCCGCCAAAGCGTTCGCTGTCATACAACGATTTAATGCTCGGATGCCGCACGTGCCCAAAGCGCCCCAACAATACCTGATCACAGTCCGCATTGCCACCGCTACCAGCACCACCGCCGCCGTCATCCAGTTGCCGCTGCAATTGCAGTGCACGGGAAAAGGCCTTCAATTTGCCACCGCCGCTGGTGGAGCTGCTGCCGCTGCCAATCAGAAAATTGCGGTTTAGCAGCGGCTCCAGCACCTGCAATGGCTGCATCTGACGTATATGTGTCATTAGCTTCTCGGTAAATGCATCGTGATCCTCCTCAACCTTGGAGAACTTGCGCACGCGCTTCTTCAACATGGGCGACCCGATGGTAGTGCTGCCGCTGGGCACGTGTGCGCCAGTTGTCATTTGGTTGACCATTTGTGAATTGCTGGGCATTGTGGCCATCTGCACCACGGCACCACCAGCTGGCAATGTGCCGGTCAGTTCCTTGATATTGTTGCCGGCGGCTACAGCCGCACCAGCAGCATTCGCATTGGTGCGACGCGGCTTTTGTGCCTCGCGTTTGCGACGCTTACGTTGCTCCGCAGCCTTGGGCTCGGGTACTGCTGCTGCTGCTGCTGGAGGTAGCTGTTGCTGTTGCTGAGGTAGTAGCTGATGTTGTTGTTGCTGTAGCTGCGACTGTTGCTGCTGTTGTAGCTGTGATGATTGTTGCTGATGCTGATGCTGAAGCTGTGACTGTTGCTGATGCTGTTGTAGTTGTACATGCTGTTGTTGTTGTTGTAGCTGCTGCTGTTGCAGCTGCTGTGGTTGATGTTGCTGTTGGAGTTGTAATTGTTGTTGCTGCTGGTGTTGTTGCTGCAGTTGCTGCTGCAGCTGTAACTGTTGTTGTTGCTGCTGTTGATTTTGTTGCTGCTGATGGTGCTGCTGTTGATGTTGCTGCTGATGCTGCTGTTGATGTTGTTGCTGATGTTGCTGTAACTGTGGTGGATGCTGCTGCTGCTGAGGTTGTTGCAATGTCTGTTGCTGCAACTGCTGTTGTTGCTGCTGCTGCTGTTGTTGTAACTGATGCTGCTGCTGCAACTGTTGTTGTTGTTGTTGCAAATGTTGCTGCTGCTGTAGTTGCTGCAGAGTTGTTGCATTTTGCAACTCAACCGTTGTTTTCTTTGTGTAGCCGCTGCCAATGGTCGTTATCAACTGCAACTTTTCATTGGCCACCGGCGTAGCAGTGGCAGAAGCAACAGTTGCTGGCGAGGCTTTGATCAGTGGCATGTTATGCTCATGGCCCACATTGTTGCTGTTGATATTGCTGTTGCTGCTGGTCAAAACAATCTCGGCAGCTGTTACAGGCTTCTCCACCAGCTGCTGTTGTTGCTGCGGATGGAGCTGCTGTTGTTGCTGTTGCAGCTGTTGTTGCTGCTGCTGCTGCTGATGAAGATGTTGCTGTTGTTGTATCTGCAACTTACGCTTTTGCACCTCGCTGTTAAGTAGATTAGTTTGCACACTCGCATTATTTTCCTGCAGCTTCCAGTTGTCACCACGCGTTGTTGTTGCCGTCGTCTGTTGTGCTGGAGTTTTCTTTTCCGGTTCAGCAACTTGACCAACTGACTCATCCTTTGCCTCCAATTTGGTGAGCTTAACATCTTTGCTGGGCTTGGTGGTTATGGAGATGGTGACATTCGATACATTGGCCGTGCTCAGTTCATACGGTGGCGGTGGCTGCAGTGGCTCCGGCTTAATGTTGGACTCCACAATTAAGGCGGGCAGCTTATTGACAACAGTGGGCATGACGGACACGGCAGCGGGCACGGATGGCGGTGCAGGCGTAGGAGCAGCCGCTATGGGTGTGGATATGAACGAGGTCTCCTTGGAGACAATTTGCACCGCTTGTTTGATCTGTGGAGCTGGTTGAGCTGATGCGGCAGCTGCCACTGCTGCGCCAACTGATGTTGTTGCTGCTGCAGCAGCAGCTGCTGTTGTTATTGGCTGCACTGTTGCAGCTGTTATAGTTGCTGCTGCTGCCGCTGCTGCTGCTGTTGTGGTGGTGGTGATAATTGTTGCTGTTTTGGCTTCCTGTTGCAAGTCCAATAGCTTTTGCGGCTGCTCCAGGGGAGTAGGTGTAGCAGCTACAGGCGTTTGACTTATGGTCACCATTGTGGCTGTTGTTGTGGTGGCTGTGTTGCAACTGCCAGTGGTGCTGCTGCTGTTGCTGCTGCTGACAGCTGCCGGCACTGGCGGTATAACTGGCCTAGCCAGTTGCGCCTCCAACGAACTAACCTGTCCCATGCTCGGCGCCCGCACATTGATCACTTTGCGCGCCGAAAGCGGCGCCGACGTAATGGATATTTGTTGCAAGTTGTGTGTGCTGCTGTTGTTGCTACCACTGCTGCTGCTGCTGTTGTTCTGCAGCAGCTGTTTGAGCAAGGCATTATTGGAGTCATCCATGCGACTCGTGGTGATTATGCGCTTCTCCGGCAGCAGTTCATCAGTCAGCTGCGTCTGCTGCTGTTGTTCCGCCAGTAGATCCTTGTTGCTGCTGTCCACTGTGGCCGTTTGCTTTACCAGAAGCAGCTTGGGCTTGGGTTCAGTGTCGCCCGTATCCGACTTAGTGCCGGAGAGAGTTTCGCTTAATTTGGTCGCCGTAAGCTGAGCATGCTGATGACTGACCTTCAGCTGCAGCTTCCCCAAGGTCTCCGGCTCCTGCTGGTTGTAGCTATGCAGCTGCAGGGCAGCGCTGTTGGCTGGTGTGGTGATCATTTTGGTCTTCTGCTGTGCCAGCTGTGGTGTCTTGGACACCACCAGCGAGATGTTCTTCTGTAAGGAGATTATGGGACGTGTGGAGAGCGTGGCACCTGCAGTGGTCTTTACCAAGGTTTCATTACCAACGCTGCTGGTGGTCAGCTCGCTGATTGTGGCCACATTGGCACCTGTTGCCGTGGACTGTTGCTGTTGTTGCTTGAAGATGTTGATGCTGGGGGCACAGTGCAGTTGGCTTTTATCCAGTGGTTTGATGACCACGCTGTTAATCTTGCCAAACTCCGTGGTGTCGCTGTTGTCCATGGCTTTGCTTTTGTTTAACAATATTTTCTGTATGTTGTCGTTGTAGCTGATGGTTTTTGTTTGTTGTTGCTGTTGTTGTCCGGACAAGCGGGCTGACAGTGTTGTTGTTGCATCTGTCTGCTCGGACTGGTCCCCATCGAGCTTGTCTTGCGCCGGTTGCGCCTGTTGTTGCAACATGGTAAAGGTTTGATTCGAATTGGTTGGCGTTATGGTTACAATGCTCCCTGTAGTGGGCTGTTGTTGTTGTATCTGCAACTGCAGTTGCTGTTGTTGTTGCTGCTGCTGTTGTTGTTGTTGAAATTGCAGCGACATCTTCTTGCTCACCACCTTGGCCGTAACAATTTTCGTATTGGCCGGTTTAATTTGCACTCCAGCAAAGGAAACAATTGTCGTGGGATTCTTCCGAGTGCCTTTAAGCAGCTTGGTGATGTTCAAATGTTGCTGTTGTTGTTGCTGCTGCTGTGTGGCTGCTGATGTGGTTGTTGTTACTTGCGCCGTCTGCAGCTGCTTGCTTTCCACAATTGTGGCACCACCCGCTGTGGTGGCACCACTGGCGCTCAACAAAGGCTTCAGCAAAGGCACCGATATCGTCTTGTTGCCAATGGATACTTTGGCTGTGGTCTGCGTCACCTCCGTCAGTTTCTTGGCATTGACCATCAGCGGTTGCCCCTTGAGTTTCGAATGCAAATTAACCCGATTTAGCAGCGTTGTGGTCGTTGTGCCAGCGTTTGCCGTGTTGCTGTTGAACATGTTGTAGTTGCCTTGCGACTGAACTGTTGCCTGCTTTTGTATAATGTTGGCTATGTTGCTGGCGCTGCTGCTGGCAATATTGTTGCTGGCGCTGCTGCTGATGATAATGCTGCTGCTGTTGTTGTTGCTGCTGTTGTTGTCATTGTGCAGTGCTGGCTTGAGCTCAGCTGTGGTTGTGGCTGGCAGCAGCACATAGTCAAGCTCTTCGACTGAGACAGTTTTGCCCAGCAGCTGCTCCGTGCTGTTGTGCTGCTCAGTGCTTGGTTCAATGGATATTATCGATGCTGTGGAGGATGTGGAGGAGGCTGATGATGTGGATGATGTGACATCTTTTTTGGTATAAGTGATGAAATCTGCAAAACAAACTGGGGTTAATCTTTTAGAGTAGAAACAAATGTTTGACTTGACATACTCTGCTTTTGGGTACTGCTGCTGCCGGAGGCATCCTCGGCCTTTATGGTGCTCATTTCACAGACTATAATCTTATCATCCCGCTGCTCCCAGCAGATGTCAGCAGCAGCAGCAGAAGACTCGGATTTGGCATTCGAATGGCTGACGACTGAGGCCTGGAAGCTGCCTGGAGGCGCTGTTGTTGTTGCTGTTGTGGTCTGTTGATCCTCGGCTAAGGATTTGCTTGGACCCGCTGCTGCTGCCGCTGCTGTTGTTGATGCTGCTGCTGTGGCAGAGGCTGCGGCCGAGACTGTGGCAGAGGCTGTGGCTGCACGTTGTTTGGCGGGTAAACTGTTTGCGGGCGTGCATATAAGAATGTCCCTCTTCAGTTTCTTGCGACTGGGATCATCGTTGTCGTCGACGCTGCTGCGTTTTTGTATTATTGTATTAAAATTGAGGGTCGCAGTTGTTGCAGATGTTACACGTTCGGGTTTCGCTTTTTCGGCGGCAGCAGCCGCAGCAGCAAGCGATGTTGTCACTTTCGATATATTCATAACAACGAAACTAAACGTTTGTGAAACACATTTAATCGCTAGCAATTGTTGCTTAATGCACTTAGATTTACAATTATATACATATATCTGTATGTACAAATAGAGAATGTTGCCAAAACATACACTATTTAGACAAAAAATTATTTTCGTGTATGCAGCAGTGTATCCTAAACTTTAACCAGTGATAATATATGAAGAAAAATACCACACTTTGCCAGAGTTGCATTCAATTCGATAACATGCAATACACACACCCACACCAAAAAACACAATGTTTCCACTTTGACAAGTGAATTGCTCTTTCAGCGCCATAAACTTAAGAAAATTAACAATAACTATTTTATTTACATAGCCAATTTAAGGGTTATTAGCTATTTCATGCAAATCATAGCTGAGCCTCTTTCATTTTAGCTCAAAAAACTTTCGATTAATTTTAAAAACGATTACAAAATGCCAGCTATATCTACTCAGTTCCCCAAACAATGTTACCATATGTAGAAAATAAACAAAATTCTTAAGCGTTTTTTATAATTAAAATATGCTCATTATCTATGTTTCAATCGAAGGCAATTCATTGAGTACGGCATGAGTTGAACGTCAATATTACATGATAATAGCTTAGATTTTACACACTTCAATTGTTAACTATATTTAAATTTAATTACATTGCATTTCATGATAATAATCTAATTGGGAATTGAATTTAAAAAATGTTTATTAATGCTTTATAGATTAAACACTTTCTTTTTATTAGCTGCTCAATAATGTGGCAAAATTAGTAGTAATTGCAGCAAATAAGTTGGCATCACTGGTTGTTTGAAAGCTATGTATATTCCCACCAAAAGTATTTGGCGTAACATTTTAAAAAGAATTACTTTTATGAATAGATTTAGATGCTACGTGTAGACTGGGAACAGTTATAAGGAAAGAAAAAGTACATATTGTTTTAGATTAAAAAAAAATTACTGAAATGCGTAAAAAACTCAAAACATGGACCCAATAAAAAAACACGCTCTCTTCAATTTAAATTTACTATAATTAGTTATTTAATTAATGTACATATAATAAGTGCAATATATCAATATCGATTAATGATATATCACATGCTTAGGCATTTTACTAAATATCGATGTCTTAAACGCAACAGTCTGGCAACGCTGCGCTGATGCAACCAATAAGAACCAACTATTTAGTATAAATAAAAATTTAGTAAATAATTAACATGTGGTGCTTCAAAACAATCACACAAGCTCTGAAAACCAGCATAACATGTAATGCAACATAAACACTTATTGTACAAAAGATATACTATATAATTTCATACAACTTTCCAGCTGCCAATGTCAACTACAATTGCATAGCCGGGCTTAAATATTTCCCACCTCCAATTAAATATGAGAGTAAATTATATGATTTAATCTATAAAGAAATATATGTATAATGCAGCCAAATCCTTCCAGATATCGAAAAAGTGGAACGACCCAAGCTGCGCATGATGGAGCGCGTGCCCCAGTATCCGCCCAACCTGCGAGCGCCCAAGATGCAGAAGCGCCTTCGGTATATGCGTGGCCCGGAGCTCGTCCACAACCAACTGCTCCACAAGCAATACGCCATAGTGGCCACGGGCGGAGGACGTCTGCGCTGGGGTCACTATGAGATGATGCGTCTGACCATCGGCCGGAAGATGAACATCAACACCATGTTTGCCACTTGGCGTGTGCCAGCTCCATGGCAGCCCATTACGAAGAAAGGGCAGGGTCAACGCATGGGCGGTGGCAAGGGCGCCATCGACCACTATGTTACGCCGGTAAAGGCAGGCCGGGTCATCGTCGAGATCGCCGGCAAATGTGAATTCATTGAGTGCAAAGGGTTTCTGCAGCAGGTGGCCAATCAACTGCCCTTCAAGGCAGCTGTTGTCTCCCAGGAGATGCTCGACGAGATGCAGGCGCAAGAGGAGCAACAGGCACGGGATAACCTGAATCCTTTCACCATGAAATACGTCATACAGAACAATTTAAATGGCTGCCATAGATGGCTTTCGCCTGTGGACCACAAATGGTTCGGCAAGCATTTATAGATCGTTTTTTGTCGACTTTTTTTATTAGTTATTGTTATAATAAATGATTGGAAGACTTGTCTTCCCATAGCTAAACCTCAAGTGTCTTTGATGGTTAATTGTATAATAAAATAATGCAAATAAAAATGTTAAATTATTTTAAAAATTTCCATATTCGCTGAAATATATTAAGGGGTTACATACCTTTTTGGGGCTTAAAATTGCCAAAGAATTTGTTGGTTATTTTAAAAGCAAATTTTTGAGAATGTTACCCCAAATTTTCATTGAAATCGGTGCATTAGAACAGAACTTATTCATGTTTTTAGCGCGGTATTCCTCGGAACCTGAGCTTGAAACTTTAAACGTTAATGTCTATGAATCGTATTTTTTAAAACTAGTGTTACGGTGTGCATGATCTCTCAAAAGCCGCTAAAGCAATCAGCTTGAAACTTATCGGGTCTATTTATAGATATAATAGCTTTTTTCTTGAAGGAAAAACTTTTAATTTGTACCAAAATTAACTTTCGTTCACAAATTTAAAATATATAAACAAGATCGAGAACCCCGCAAACCCTCTGGCGACCAATCTGCTGGATAACAGATTGACAATAAGAAAGCTACAATGTAGTCATCCATTGGATCTCCAAGCTCTGGGCGAGACGTCTATCTAATCTGTAATATGCAAATCGTCAATGTTCTTGTTGGGCGGGACAGTGCGCTACCCACGGCTCCACCGAGGCCCCCAATAACACCTACAATACATATCTCGAAACTCAATCACGAATCCACCCGACGTACAAATTAAAGACACAAAAACAATTGTAGTTTATGATTATGTATATTGCAAACATTAGTTTAGTTTTAATTGTAATCGTCGTTATAATTGT
>JBANCY010001268.1:0-12330 GCA_037040045.1 Phorticella flavipennis | reverse complement strand
GTCAGAATGTTGTTGAATAATTTGAGGTTATGTCGTGGCATATTAGTATAAATTCGCTCATTGGAATTACGAGCGTATCCCAGTCAAATTGGTTGAGCTGTCTAAGGTCCCAAATATTAGTCGCGAGGGCTGTCAGCGATAGACACATTGCTCTAGGCAAAATCTGAAAAGAAGTATAATTTTTCAATATTTACATATCAAAATATCTATCCAAGATCGGTGTAGAGATTCAGACTAGTCGTTTACGCAAACGTCATGATGAACCGCCATGGACCTGGAAAGGCTTTTATAAACAAGTTGAAATAATCAAGTTATTAGTAAAAAAAAAATTTTATTTCCAAATATATAAAGGGCATTTTTCCCTGACTTTTGAAGACATTTCCCCCTAATACCCATTTTCAATTGGGATCAGGGTATAAAAACAATATTATATTCGCTGATGACTCAATCAGATCAGATTTGATTCGAAACTGCAGATTACCTACGGATCCTGATGTAGACGACAAATGGAGGATGCCCAGATGAAGAAGGTGGTTATCGCGTTCGACGTGATTCCATGGAGATCCAGGGAAAACCAATAGAAAAAGTAAAGCAAATTGAAGAAAAGTAAATCAGAAATGAAATTCGTTTCGAATGTAAATGAAATTTGGTTTATTGTCCAACAACTTGCCAACGTTTGTTGGCTGAGTCATGCATTCAATAACCTTGCCAAAGCACACTCCGAGATTCTTCGATCCAATATAGAAGGAAAAATCAAAATCAAATAGATGTAATCAATAAAATAAAATTTGGAAACCGAATCGGTTTCATATAATACAAATAAAATTCTTCCCGCTCTAAAAAACGGTTTTCATTATCTTGGATAATGCCTATGTGAGCATGGAGTACAAGGACTCTGCTGAAGTCCCTCCCATACCAACTGACAGGTCAGCACACTATCGCTGGAACCTTTTGAGAATTATAAGGAGACAACACTGAAAAATATGCAAGTGAATCTGCAGCAGAGATGCCAACTTTTGATCGGAAGAAAAAGCTGTTTTTGACGGGAAGATATATAAAAAAAAATCTGAAAAATCTTCAATAAACTTTGTTGCAAAAACTAATTGTTATTTGTTTCAAATGTAAATCAAACAAGATAGAGTGCTGCAGTCCAGAATGCTCGACTGCCGGATACCCTGATCTCAGTCGTGGAATACCTCGCACAGACAAACGCACACATATCCACACTAATACCGTTAAATAGCCGCCTTTCCCATAAGTGAATCTTTACACTCTTTTGTGAATAACTTCTGTGTTTTCATTGAAAATGCATTGAAAATCTTGATCTAAATCAAAAAATTACACCTGTTGTTAAATTTTTGGATTTGCGGAGGGGGCGTGGCTGCGAAATTTGAAAAAAAACGCATTTTGCGCTTTGCTTATGCAAGCCTGTCAAACCTCGTGTCTCTAGTTGCAATAGGTTAGCCGCCAGATGATATAATATATTTTTCACCTTTTGCCATTTTAGACCGTTTTCGGCCACTTCTGAGTCTCATAATTTCGGCGTTTATAATCTGATCATTCTGAAATTTTAGGATTTGGTGATGACGACGTTATAAATATATATTCTGGAATTCGAACCATTATGATAAAGATTGTAGGAAGAATAAGCTATTATTTGATTTGGGAGGACCAATTTAGGATGGAAAAAAATTGTTGACACATTTCGTGACTTTCCGGGAAAATGCAGGGGTGTATCAAAATTTTGGGAAACCTCATTCAGCAGTTTCTAATCATGACCGTATTTACCGAATTTGGTGTCGATTGCTCTATAAATGCCAAAGTTACGGCTATTTTATCGAAAATTGTTCTTATCGAATATGTGGTGAAGGGGGTGTGGCATCCGAAATTTGAAACTCGTACTGCGTATGGTATAAACGGATCTTCATGCCAAGTTTGATGTCTATTTTGTAGTTTCCGAGATCGGCGGGTTTATATAGACGGACAGCCCGACATGTCTATATCAACTCGGCTATTGATTCCAACAAAACTATTAAGCCCTTTCTTCCCATTTTTCAAATGGGATCAGGGTATAAATATAGGTCAAACAAGGTTGTTCGTTTCAATACTTTAGGAGCAAAAGTTTCTCCAAAGCTCCTTCGCAAAAGCAGTTAAAAGAGTTACCATCATATTGATCTGTTGAGGCTGTAAAACTTACTAAGATTCAAATTTCGAAATACTCTATAGATTTCTCAAACATATTTTGGATTTTTTCTTAATATTGTGGCCTTCCCCACTTCAATAGTTTCACATAAAATTAAGGAAATGTTCAGAAAATCAAAGCAATACACTCCATGGAATAGTTTTGTTTCTCTTAAAGCAATCGTCGTTGTGGTCCTACTTGAAGCAGTTATTCGAAAATTTAATAAATCTGATTAGCGTCTGGAAGAGTTTGAGGCCCTGGGGTCCGGCGTCTGCTTTTCAGTGCTTTGTAAATCTTTTAAACCGCCGTCTAATCAAATGTTACCATCGACGGCTCAGCCAAACCGGCGACATTTTTTTTTTTGGCGTTTTTTTGGGTGAGTCGATGAGGTCCGGGAAAACAAACACGGACATGGCATATTTTCCGCGTAGTTACTTGCGTTAATTTTCAACGGAGGAACAAGGAGAAGAAGAAGAAGAAAAGGAGGAGCTGAGCCCGTAAAGTCGCCCAAAAAGGTCGCACTGGCGTCATCATCGTTTTCAGTTGGCTTCCGTTTTTGTCTCACGCGCGATGTTTTTTTTTCCTATAGATTTTATTTACTCAACGCATTTTTGTCCATTACTTTGGTCACATTGCTTAGGGTTTTACTCCTTTTTTGCAGCAGCAGCAGCAGCTGACTGATGGCAGGGTATGCTGGACTTACAAAGCAAGTGCTTCAAGTTTGTGTTAGAGGTGGCAAACTTTCGTTAGCACTATCGTAACTATCGATAGTTTGTTATTATCAAACCGCCATCAATGGCAGACCTGCACTATCGATAGTTTTTCATAGTGTTTCTGGAGAAATTCACATATTTAGAAAAAGCGCTTCAGAAACTACTTCAAATACGAGGAAAATGAACTCACAAGAATAAACAGAATATCAGACCCGATGTTTAAGGAAATTGGAGCTTAATGCTGATCAGGCGTAGTAATAAAAACAAGTTCTTCAGTGAAGGTAGCAGAAATAAGGGACAATAGTGCTACAGGCCTTGACCCGATAAGGTTGTTGAAAATGAGCACGTCCGACACCCGTTTTCACCAGTGGGCACCAAGGAACCAAAATTTCAGAATACTGAATAAACATTGCTAATCTCTTATGTTAAGCTTCTGTTAAATTATTTTTTATTTTAATATCTACTGTTTTGGGAAACTGTCGAAAACTATCGATAGCTATCGATGGTTTGAAGAAAACAATCGCCCACTATCGATGGTGTCGACTATATAGATAGGTTACCACCTCTAGTCTGTGCTCTACTCTGAGTAACTGCTAGTTGTGCATACCCCATCAGACCGCAATGTTGTTTTTGTCTCGCATACTTTGGCAGGCGCATCTATTCAAATGGCAGGGGCGGGCGTACATGAGCCACGCCCATGGGCTAAACACACAGCAATGAACCCAAAAAAAAACCAGGCAATAATTTAAAATTTTAATTTTTCTTTTTTTTGTTGTTTTTTTGTCTTGTTGTTGTTGCAGCTCGACTGGCGCTTAATCGGATAATACGAAAATTTTTGTAATCGAAGTTTGCCGAGTCCTTGTAGTTGTCCTGACTCCTGCTGCTGGTGTACATGACTTGAGTCAATATATGCAGTATTTTATGAAAAGCAAACCCTTTTTTCTGTCTCTATACTCTATTTGAAGCACAGGGTATATACACTTTGTGCGAAAATGTGTAATGCATTGAAGGAAACTTAGTAGACCCCTAAAAGTTACATCCAGAATTCAAACTAGTACCTCAGTTTTGAGCTATACTCACAAAATTTGCTATAACCTACAGCTCCAGTAAATTTCATAATAATCGGACTTCTATATCATATAGCTGTCATATAGCCATAAATCGGTTTTGTCAATATATCCCATGTTTTCTAATATATTAGACTTAAAGTACATATACTCACAAAATTTGTTATTACCTACTGCTCCAGTAAATTTCATAATGATCGGACTTCTATATCATATAGCTGCCATATAACCATAAATCGGTTAAGCCCATATTTGCCATGTTTTTTAATGTATTGGACTCAAAGTTCACCTACTCTCAAGAATCATTTTTTTTTACCGCTTCATCAAATTTAATAAGGATCATAATTATATATCATGTAGCTACTACGTAAGCAAAAGTCGGTTTGGCCAATATTTGCCATGTTTTTCAACGTATTCGACTGAAAGTTCGCATACTCCCAAGGTTCGTTTTTATCTACCGTTCAAGCAAATTTCTTAAGGATTAATCTTTTATATCATATAGCTGCCATATAACCTGCCATTGTGAATATTAGTATAATTAGCCAAATCTCCTGATCTACACAGAAGTTTGTCTGAAGAATGTGAAAGTAGTGAAAGTGCCGGATTTTCCTTGAAAAAGTGTATGAAATCTTCGGCTTGCCGAAGAGAATCCTTTCTATCTTTATTTTTTTTATCCTTTCGTGTGTGTGTGTGTGGTTGTTGTTCTTGTCGTTGGGTGGTTTCGCATTTGCATGACGACAACAAGGACGAGACCCTTGGCTGAGCCTTTTGTTTTAATGTCAGCCTGGCGACGGGCGGCATTCGCTGCTCAATTGTCTAACATTATCTGATTTAGCGTTTAATACTTAACCCTTTGGTGCCCCCTCCACTCCGCGCAGGATACGATACGACGTCGACACACGCGTTGCCATTAAACAGGCCAAAAGGAAAAGTCGGGAAAAAAAACATAGCTGAAAGAGCGAAAGGCGCAAGGATAACGAATTAAAAAATTAAAAATCGAAAAGCGACGACGACGACGACGACAAAAGGTAAAAATGCCAAAAGGGGTGAAACATGATTAGGCGTGTGGATGATTTTCACGGGCGGAGCTGGAGACGGAGACGGCGACGGAGACGGAGACGAATCTAGAGGGCAGGGGGTACTCGAAAGCGAGTCGCTGATGTGCGGCTGCTGATTAGGCGGCACTCGCCCCGGGGCCCAAGTGGTGCGGGGCAACTGGCAACGGCAACGGCGGCGGCATAATTAAAACTCCCAATGCCCTGTAATAAATGCCAAGGCAGGCACGGCCAATAAATAGCAAAAGCAAGAACAAGCATAACATTAGCCACCCCTTTTTTATTTCCATTTCCCTTTCCCATTTCCATTTTTATTTATATTTATTATGGAGCGCAACCCCCAAGGTTGGGCCCAAAGAAGGTAAAGAAACAATCGAATTTTAATCAATTCGCGTTAAGGCCGCCAAAACGCCTCGCCAGTTTCATTTGCATGCGCTTTGTTTCTTGGCAACGATGCAGATGAATCCCAGACAAATCCCGGACGAATCCTTAGCGGAAACCAACCAGAAACCAGTTGCCGCATCCTTGCGCATGCCGCATCCAATTCCATCTAAATTTCCATGAACTGTTTGATTAGTTTTCCAGGTACAACGTCATCTATCAGCACGAGGGAGCGCGAACATGAACTTTGGCACACCGAGCACTCAATACCCTTCTCATATCACATACCTATTTGACAATCTTTGACTCATCCACGATATCACACTCCTTTCGATGAGCTATAACATAGAGTCCTCTTTAATTGGCTAATTTTAAAAGTACGCACAAAAGTATGCAACGATTTTTATTTTTTCACAGCGGAAATTCAAATGTTTCGTGTTTATAACCGAAATGCTTTGAAATTTTCCGGATTCGTAGATAAAATAAAGACATAAAGCAATTAAAATATAGGAAATATTATTATTATATGACCATAACAGCCCCATTGGGTCAAAGCCTGAACCACCATTTGTCTTTTTTCTGCTTTCTTCACTGAAGACCTTTATTTTTACGTGGGTGGATTTCAAGTCCTTCGCCACAACCCAGTTTTTCTAGGAGGGTCATGCCTATCAACACGAGCGGGACTCGAACTCGCACCTCTTGTTTGGCTTGACAGTGCGCTATATCCTGTTCCACCGAGGCCCCGAGGAAATATTAGCAATGTCTATATTCAGTTGACTGAATATCCGATTAAAAAGCGAAGAATTTGTGCCAAGAGTTTTTGCGATAGCTCAAAACCTTAAAGACGGGTTTGTATAAACTTAGACGAACAGACAGATGTAAAGACTGACATTATTCAAGAACAGACACATTCAAGGACCATTCTGTATTTAATTTTTAGAGATCTATCTAATAAGAACGTGATTCTCAACTGTGATGTAGTATTTCCGTCGTACTATTTCGTTAGAGCCAAAGCCCAGAGATGTCTGTCCGAGTTTCATTCATTCGATCATGACCCTCCGACGTAGGGTTAATATGACCATATAATAATATAATATTCCCGCTCTTCTATCCTCTCCATGTTTTTCATAGTAATATCTTGAGCTCTTGAGGAAGCGTTCTCCTATTGGCTATGTCCATTTTTCTTCCAGTTTATACTTGCAATTTCAGAAGTATATTTCAGTGCCAATATCGCCCAATATTGTCCAGTGGGTCACACAGCCTCTAAATTCCTGACCTTATTTAAAAGCAACCGCTTATTTTTCCCTGGTTTGATTAAACAAGTCATCCTTATGTTGAACTATAAATAATACTCTAGTGGCTATTTACGTTCCCGGAATATGAGAATCCTATTCAAAAAGACGCACAGCTCCACACTGAACGACCCTTTTATAGAGAGTGGATCTGCGTTGCTTTCCGAAGGGTACATTTATCTAACGTGATGCACATGATGTTTTGGTGGTCAGGAAGCCATAGGCAAATCTCTGACCTTAACTTCTACCACTGGTTTTTGGGTTGAAATGACGTCAATGAAAATCATATACTATATGGAGTCTAAGCCATTACCTTGAGGTACGCCAGCTTCGCCAGGCATACAGTAACATAAGAATATTGTCCATTGGTTCCCATTTAAAATATAAGACCAAACAAAGAAGAAAAACCAACAACGAAATTCGTAAGCCCCATTTGAAGATAGATAGATTTAATGCCTAACCATTCTTCGGCACACCAATTATATCCATATGTTCCGCTTGAAATCGCTTCTGACATGAGGCGGATTTACCTTCTAAGCTTTCCTTGGAAGCGGCGGTGGCGACGGCTCCCTAATTTGCCCTGATGCGCTGATAGGACTGTCAGCAGTGACAGGCCCACCACCTGTCCCCATTTGAATATCTTTTTGCTTATGCTCGGCTCCAATCAGGCGCTCACAGGGCGGACAGGCCTGCCTATCTGCCCGACGGGAGGGTGCCAGGTGGTGGTTCTTCTTCATCTGCTTTTTGGTCCTATTGCCAGTTATTCTCATTTACCTGTACCTGTTCCGTCATTGCCTTGCATTGTGCCTGCCATTTGCTTTGGCAATTTCTATTTCTATTCATTGCAACTCATCAGTTCTGCTCCAGCTTCATCGTTTTCTCCTTCTTCTTCTCCTTCATATTGCACTTTTCTCCTATTTTTTTTTCCTGCCAAGAGATATACTCCAAGATTCGCTCCCTTTCTCACACCCTTACACGCTCGCTCTCCTTTTCATTCGGTTTTCCTCATCATCTTTCGGTTAGAAACTGTCTCCTACTGGCTTTCGTCGACTCTACCCACTTCCCACTTCCCACTGCCATTTCCAATCCCAGACCCAATGCCATTCACATTCGCATTCTCATCCTCATTCTCATTCTGGTTGTCCTATTCGTTTTGGTTACCTTTCCATATTCCATATTCCACATTCCCATTCTGAATCTGCTGTTCCGTTGCTCGTTTCTCTTTCGCTCCTCTCCTGACTTTGGCTCGCTTGTTGTTATTTATAATTTTCGTTTATTTGCATTCGCATCCAATTTGTTTGTTCGTTCCAGCGATGCTTCTGTTCCTGCTCCTCTTCCTCCGCCTCCAGCTCTTGCTCCTGCATCTGCCACTGCTACTGCAGCTGCCCAACGATTTTTTTTATTTCACTGTCATGTAGCACCACAGCACCTGCCCCATTCCGACCCCCAAGCCCGGGAGCCCAACAAGTCCAAGTACAACTTGGCCCTTTCTGCATCCATTTTCACTATTTTCCACAGTCAACAGACAGGGTTACACTAGAAAACTCAAGATGTATCTGTGTCTGTATCTTTAGCTGAATCTGTATCTCTAGCTGTTTCTGTATCTGTATATTTAGCTGTGTCTGTATCTCCAACTGTATCTTGAGCCGCATCTTTGCCTCTAGCTGCATCTCTAGGTGTTTATGCATCTGTATCTTTAGCTATATCTTTACCACTAGCTGTATCTCTAGCTGCTTCTGTATCTTTACCTCTAGCTATATCTCTAGCTGTATCTGTATCTTTAGCTGTATCTTTAGCTGTATCTTTAGCTGTATCTGTATCTGTATCTCTAGCTGTATCGTTACCTCTAGCTCTATCTTTCGCTCTATCTGTATATTTAGCCGCATCTTTACCTGTATCTATATCTCTAGCTGTATCTGTATCTCTAGCTGTATGTTTAGTTGTATCTTTACCTCTAGCTGTATATTTAGTTGCATCTTTATCTGTATCTGTATCTGTATCTCTAATTGTATCATTACCTCTAGCTGTATCTCTAGCTGTTTCTCTATGTGTATCTATAGCTGTATCTGTATCTTTAGCTGTATCTTTACCTCTAGCAGTATCTCTATCTGAATCTTTAGCTGTATCTGTATCTCTAGCTGTATCTTTACCTCTAGCTGTATCTGTATCTTTAGCTGAATCTGTATCTTGAGCTGAATCTGTATCTCTAGCTGTATCTGTATCTGTATCTTTAGCTGTATCTGTATCTTTAGCTGAATCTTTAGCTGTATCTTGAGCTGTATCTTTAGCTATATCTTTACCACTAGCTGTATCTCTAGCTGCTTCTGTATCTTTACCTCTAGCTATATCTCTAGCTGTATCTGTATCTTTAGCTGTATCTTTAGCTGTATCTGTATCTGTATCTCTAGCTGTATGTTTAGTTGTATCTTTACCTCTAGCTTTATATTTAGCTGCATCTTTATCTTTATCTGTATCTGTATCTGTATCTGTATCTCTAGTTGTATCGTTACCTCTAGCTTTATCTCTAGTTGTATCATTACCTCTAGCTGTATCTCTAGCTGTATCTTTACCTCTATCTGTATCTTTACATCTAGCTGTATCTCTAGCTGTTTCTCTATGTGTATCTATAGCTGTATCTGTATCTTTAGCTGTATCTTAACCTCTAGCTGTATCTTTACCTCTAGCTGTATCTGTATCTTTAGCTGAATCTGTATCTCTAGCTGTATCTGTATCTGTATCTGTATCTGTATCTTTAGCTGTATCTGTATCTTTAGCTGTATCTGTATCTTTAGCTGTATCTGTATCTTTAGCTGTATCTTGAGCTGTATCTCTAGCTGTATCTTTTCCACTAGCTGTATCTGTATCTATATCTCAAGCTGTACCTTTAGCTGTATCTATATCTTTAGCAATATCAGTATCTAGCTGTATCCATAGCTTTATATCTAGCTGTGTCTGTATCTCTAGCTGTATCCTTAGCTGTATCTGGATCTCTAGCTGTATGTTTAGCTATATCTTTACCTCTAGGTGTATCTGTATCTGTATCTTTAGCTGTATCTTTACATCTAGCTGTATCTCTAGCTGTATCTTTAGCTGTATTTTTACCTTTAGCTATATCTTTAGCTGTATCTGGATCTCTAGCTGTATCTTTAGCTGTATTTTTACCTCTAGGTGTATCTCTAACTGTATCTGAATCTGTATTTCTAGCTGTATCTGTAACTTTACCTCTAGCTGTATCTTTATGTTGTTAGGTGCAGGTATTTCCAAGGTCGTGTCGTCCCTCCGCATTCTTCTGTTGGCTTCTAACCATTTTACGCCATTATCAACATCATCGTCATCGTTGTCGTCGTCTCGTTGGCATCTTCTGTCCGGCCCCGGCTCTGTTCCAGCTTTTGGCTTGGTCTCGGGTCCACGGCTGCCATTGTTGGGCTTGGCATCATCAGCTCACCTTTGCCAGTTAGCCCATTGTTGTCTCTCGCCCTGCCCCGCACAGCCTCTCTGCCACTGTATGTATCTCTTTCCCCGCCTGTCGTGGCATATTATTGGTGTGCGGAAAATGTTTGCGTAATTGCAATGTTGACATTCGTATTTTTCGCTCACTTGTTGGGCTCAAGGTGGGCGGGGTGGGGTTGGAGTAGGGGTGTTGTGCTTGCAGCAAGGATACGGCGGACTCGCTTTCATTTTGTCTGTCATTTGCGTTGGCTGCATGGCTACGTGGCACATGGCAAATCCGAGTGCATCTATTAGCCGCGTCCTAACGCCCAACAACATGATGCCTACGGCTGTACACGGGCCTGGACTGCTGGGCCGGGGCCTAAAGTGAGACATCAGGGAGTCGTCTGCCAATCTATTGCCTTGTTGACTGGCGCCCCAAAGTCGTGACATCTCGCCAAAGCATCGACAACTTGTCAAATTACCTTAAGCAAGCCGCCAGGCAACTCCCCCATCCTTGTCCCCATCCCCAGCTACGGCTCGATTACCCAATCCACGTGCTTGTCAATATTTAAAATTGAAAAATACGTGCAGCTTCCTCCGGCCGCCAGTTACGGGTATTTCATATCATTTCAATATCATTGATGTAAAAGCGTTCCGCGAAAGCGGCACAAAAACAAAAAGAAAAAAGAAAACAAACGCAAGTCAATGAAAACCAGAAATAAATATTCAAATAATGTCGACAAGTAAGCCGAATTTGCTATACACTTTCCCCTAGTTTCATGTTGTAGGTGTGAGAAGTTTTTGGGACGCGCCTTGAGCTGATATCTCTTAGGAGAACGTGGCAAACAGCATGCCAAAGTCGTAGACTGGTTTGCAGTTTATAATGCCAGGAAGCAGCAGGAGCAGGAAGGTTAAGGAAATGGCAGTGGGAGACATCGACAAGGATGACGACGGTGACGGTGACAGTGGCAGGGCAGGCAAGGACATGGAAAACAATCGCAAGACACCCTCAGATACGTTAAGTTCAGCGAGTCACCGGGGGTTACCATTTATTCAGTCATCCACCTATTCACCTATCCGCCAGCCATCCGTCCATCTATCCAGCCATCCAGCCATCCATCCATCCATCCATTTAGTCGACTGTCGAGAGTCGACAATCGTATCTGTCGTATGTATATTTCATATGCCCTTATGCCAAGTCGAGGTGAATGTCGCGTCTTTGCATTTCTCAATGTACTCGAAAACGATTTATTAAAAATATCTTTGGCACGGCATCGAGGCAAAACAACAAGCAAGCTTATTAAAAATTTATTACCGAGCTTAAAAAATGTTACCCCAGTCGCTTGTCGCTCAATTCATGGAACTTCCCAATCCACCGGTTCCACTGGCCCGCAGGGCAATCCCTGAGCCGCGGCGCAGCGCACCTTACGCAAGCCTGAGAACAAGGACATAGAAGAAGAAGACTTGGAGGACGATGTGGAGGACGGAGTTGGTAAATTTTAGCCGGGGGCGCAGATATTGAAAGGTATTTCGGCTGATTTGTTTGAGTTGGAAATTTAATTTATAACTGTAAATGTGTTTCGCCCCAAGGTGGAACAAGGTGGAGTAGGGGTCTTGGTGGGTTGGCAAAAGCCAGCATGGAAGATACTTCAAGCAATGCCAATTGAAATTTCCAACATCGAAAAGTGTCACTTTCAATATGGTGGGAGTATTTGTATGATAATTAGAGATATTTAAGCAAATACACAAACTGTGGGGAGAGAGAAGGAGACTTAGATTATGGTTGAAAGGCCTCCCATCTCCCAATAATCATTTTTTTTAGAGAGTTATGAAAAAACAAAATATTTGATTGCAATACAAAAATGTATAAAGCAATTGAGGGTTATAGTATTACCATTGGAATTGAAGCCCTACGTATTTTGTTCACTGGACTGATTGAGTTGGATTGATGAAAACTGATGTAGATTGATGTAACTATTATTACTAATATTATATGGCCATAACAACCCTTTCGGGTCAAAACCTGAAGCTCTATTTTCCACTATTTCTGCTTCATACACTGAAAAACATTTTTATGTGGGTGGATTTCAAATTCTACGCCACAACCTAGTTTTTCTAGGAGGGTCATGCTCAAAGGCATGAGCGGGACTCGAACCTCGCACCTCTTGTTTGGCGGGACAGTGCGCTATCCACTGGACCACCAAGGCC
>JBANCY010001267.1:0-12356 GCA_037040045.1 Phorticella flavipennis | reverse complement strand
CTGTATTGCACTGTTGGGATCAGGGTATCTCGTAGTCGAGCTCACTCGACTAGAGCTTTCTTACTTGTTTTTTTTTGGAGATTTATTGGGTATTATCGCCTAATTTGCACACTTTCAGTTCTCGCTCAATATACCTGGTCCTCATGTACCTCTAAAGAAGCAGCACCCAGGCAAATCTTAGGGACTAAAACTACAATATTTCAATTCCAATATGGCCATAGAAATAGTATTAAGATATCACTTTTCATAGAATGAAATTCGCTAAGTGTCGCTTAGGTATTTTATATATTTTTCCCACATTGTGATGAAATTTGTAACCGAAAACCTTCAAAAGTTAAAATCAAAATTAATAGTTGTCCATATATCACGTAATCACCTAGGGTGTAAGGTAATTGGTTAACTGATAATTTGGGGAGAGAGGGTCCTGGACAATGATTATGTAATCATTTCACAAGAATTATTTCAATGTTGGTTTTTTAAATTTTTTGTATGTTTAGGTAATCATTTTGCGAAGATTACTTTCGATTATATGGCGGAGGTGGTCTAAAAGTAGGAAAAACTTGATTAAAGCCCCTTTTAGAGAAGCGAACGTGTTATATCCCTTATAGCGTCCTGGCTCTAATCCCGCACACTTTTCACAGCAGGTCTTCCTGAGCTCAACAGAGACATCCTTATATAGACGATACGGAAGCGATCACGCAGAAGCTTGAGCAATACTGCAGATAGAATTGTCCAGACTGGAGCCCTGGCTAGAAATATAGAAAATTGTCTTAAATAAGAACACTACAAAATTGCCCATCATTTACCTTAAACGGTCCAATTCTGCCTGGCTTGAGCATGGACTGGCCTCAACCAAACTTCAATAACAAACTGCATCTTTAAGACGACACGAACATATGGGATCCATCTTTGGAGATCGGCATCCGCATCGAGCTTTACTTTTCTGCAACAATTTCAATGGAAAACCCCTGGGTAGTCTGATTCGAGCGCCATTATTATTTTATGGCCATAACAACTGTAACAACTATCCACTGAGGACCCCAAGCGCCATACTGCATCAAAAATTATTGTCATCCACAGGAGCCTCCGAATTTCCGACGCATTCACCTAGTTGACAACAGCACGTAGCTCCGTCGCCTTAAGAGAAACCACCCTTTAAACGTGCCTTTCAGATCTCCAAAATAGTGATGATCAAATACATTGTCCTATAATTTTCTACTGCATATATCATCCCATATAATTTACTCATCTCTAAACCGTATCTTTCACCGATATGGTTGTCCGTTTTTAAAGGAAAGCAACAGCCGGATTATATAAACCAATTCGATTGACCTATGCTCAACCATTCAAGGATTGCAGATACTTCAAGATTTTTCTAATTAATAATTCTCAGAGCCCTCAAATAAACATAGTAATAGTGCTGTCAACGGTTTCTGCTGAATCTTAAAGCCCTTTTCAATACTTATATCTGCTTAACCTCTGAATTAAGTTTGTAATCCATAATGCAATAATTCGGCCCATATAATGTATGCTAAGTCATTCACGATAAAATCAAACAATTATTTCAGACGGAGGGACCTAGTAGCCCACTTCTACATTAGAATTTAATGTGTGTAGGTCTATGGATCCTAGCGCCTTTAGCTTTCCCTACAACCAGTGAGTCGAATTACATGGTTTCCAAACGATCCGTGAGTAGATTTTCACTTTTTTTACTTCATTAGTTTCTGTAAAAGAATCGAATTTTTATACAGTTTTATTGAATATGGTATATATATACTTACAGAGTTTTTCTAGCAGGTGGGCTTGAAATTGGGAGACTCCTCCTCCAGCAGTCCGCTTTTTCTATTCAACTTTCCTTTCATTACCTTGTATGTGACACGTTGAAAAGATCCGCTGGGATGGTTAAATCTTTACCTCTGACATCTTGAACAGCCGATTTCGGATCCTTTTTTAGCTGGACTCTAGTTAGTAGTGCGTCTTGAGAGCTCGAACTAATTATGAAGCACGTTTAGAGGAATTACGGGGTATACACTTGACATCTCCGTGCCCAACTGAAGATGCACCTCAGAAGGGAACAACTACAGCTTTTGAAGCTCAACACAACAGATCGAGTGAATTTTCCAATTATACCTATTTGTTCTTAGAGCCAATAGTTCTATGAGTTGTCCTTATTATTATTATTATTATGGCCATAACAACCCCATTGGGTCAAAGCCTGAAGTATTATTTTTCCTTTATTTCTGCTTCTTTCCCTGAAGAACTTTTTTTACGTAGGTGGATTTCAAGTCCTACGCCACAACCTAGTTTTTCTAGGAAGGTCATGCCTATATCGACATGAGCGGGACTCGAACTAGCACCTCTTGTTTGGCGGACCAGTGCGCTATCCACTGGTCCACTGAGGCCCAATGAGTTGTCCTTATCTCCCGGAAAATTCAACTATATTAAATCATGGGGAGTTTTTCATTTTTTGATTTGCCTAAGAAATAGAAAAACGAATATATTGTTAATTTTACAATAATTATTATAAAATTAGTATTAAAGCTTACGATTTGCCTCTCTTAAGACTCTGTGATGAAAATCTCTAAAAGTCAATTCTCGTGTAGGTCATCTGAAAGATGAAATAAGTATATGGATAAGCATCTGCTTTATAAGTTAGTTCCAACGAAACATCGCCAATATTGTTTGATGAAATTAAATTCTCTCATGTGCTCATAATTTAGGAACTCGATTGCATGTCCTTGGTAATTTATATATGGGGCCCAGCAAATGGTAATCCTGTTCGAAACTTTTTTGTGCATCTTATTTAGGGGCTGAGGCTGTGGCTGGGTCGTTTTATGTGCGTGTTCGGGCTGACATTTATGTCTATGCCATTCATAAGGATATTTTTATTTATTACAAATTGTTTGATATTAAAAATGTACGAAGTACTTTGTAAGTGCGAGTTCCAGTGCGATTATATATGGGTGTCGTGTCGGGGCGCAGCTAGCTGAAAAAAAAAAAAAGAAAACTTTGGTTCAAGTAAATCATGGCTTCAGCTTTTGGGGCGATATGTGCGGGAGGATGGGGGACTTGTGCCTTGGCCGGGCCGAACAATGGCAATAGATGTAAGTAGATGGAACTGGAGGTTATGTATTTCTCTTCGGCATACGAAAATGTCGAGAAATTAATGGCATACGCCAAAATTTATGGGTCCTGTGATATTTGTGTGTGCAAAGAAATTTGGTTAGGAGGGTATGGGGTTTTTTTTTTTAAAGATTGTGAATGGCTGACAAGTTGGTTTGCCTAAAGACCGAGAAAAGTGTACAAACCGATTTGGCTGCTTGTGACAGTTGGACAAGTCTATATATGCCTCAACGCTAGCTGCACGATATGGAATCGGGGACATGTTATGCAGATGCCAGATTAACTGCTTTGAGGTTAGGTTTGGCATGCGTTGGCCAGAAGTATGCAACGTTTTCACAGCTTCAGCTCAACAGATTTTGGAATTGAGGTTGGTCTCTGGGTGGCATGGAGGTTATTTGGCCAGGGCTATGAAGATATCAAACGTTGAAGTACCGCTGCCATCGAAGTCAGCAGCTCAGCCGACGCGCAGTCGACGTCGCAGTCGCAGTCAACGTCGGCTCGTTGACGTTTTGTTTATGCTCTATGAGAAGGGCCACATCTTCAGCCATGTGTGGATGTTGTTCTCCTTGTTGTGTGTCTGTGTGTGTGTGTGTGTGTGTGTGTGTGTGTGTGTGTGTGTGTGTGTGTGGAAGAGATTTGCAAACTAAAGCCTCATCACAATGTCCTCAAAATTCAAATAGCAACGGCAGCAGCAACAACTACAACAAGTGTAGTTGGGCACGAGACGTTGACTCAAAACTGCAGTAGACCCAAAGAGCAAAGGGGTATACGGCGGTTCGGGCTCCTGGGTTGGGGTCTGGGACTGGGCCCGGTCCCAGCAATTGTCACACGACGCTACTTTTGCAAATTATTATTATTTTTTTCACATGCCATATGTGTGTGATGTCTGCTCGGCTGCTGTATATGAATTGCAAATATGGCCGGGCTTGGCTTCATCTTTGGCTCTCACACTGAGCGAAAAGACTGCAGTTTATCCTAAATGGAAGATACTCAATTTATTATCTATCACCAGATGTTTTCCAAAATTTCATTAACTTACGCAAAAACCTTCGAAATAAAGATCAGGGAGCGTCAGGTGCTAATATACTTGTCTCCCGTGTCTACACGCACTTCGTATTTTATTCCCACGATCTGATCCAAAGCTTCATCTCCCAAATTGGAAAGCCAAATTGAATATATCTATATTTACTGATTTTTCTAGCAGGTGGGTTTGCAATTAGGAGACTCCTCCTCCACGAGTCCGCTTGTTCTATTCAACTTTCCTTTCATTACGTTGTTTGTGACATGTTCAAAAGATCCGCTGGGATTCCATTAAATCTTCTATCTCTGACATCTTGAACAGCCGGTTTCGGATTCTCTTTTAGCTGAACTCAAGTTAGTGATGTGTCTTGACAGCTCGAACTAAAGTTGAAGCCCGTTTATAGGAATTACGGGGTATGCACTTGGCACCACCCAACTAAAGATGCACCTCAGAAAGGAAACAGCAACAGCTTTTGAGGCTCAACACATCAGATTCATTAGTTTCTGTAAAGGAATCCAATTTTTATACAATTTTATTGAATATAAATATATTTACTGAGCTTTTCTGGCAGTTGGGTTTACGATTGGAAGACTCCTTCTGCGGTTCGCTTGTTCTATTCAACTTTCTTTTCATTATCCGCTAAAATTCCGTGAAATCTTTGATCTCTGACATCTTCAACAGCCGATTTCGGATCCTCTTTTAGCTGGAATCAAGTTAGTGAAGCGTCTTGAGAGCTCGAACTAAATATGAATACCGTTTAGAGGAATTACGGGGTATGCACTTGACACCTCCGTACCCAACTGAAGATGCACCAGCACGGTCAATTGCACGGTCTGATCCTAAGCTTAAAGTCCAAGACTTTCTCTCCCAAATAGCCAAATGCAGCGGTGTGTAACCCTGAAAAAAAGTAAAATCTTTAATATTTTAAAATAATATCCCAATAAACCTGGACATGTGCGTATCGAATCATATATGCAATATATTATTGCAGAAACATAGTAAGTGCTGGTGCTTCAAAATTAACCCAATTTCCAGTAGGTTTATTCGCCAAAATCATAGTAATCATTCCGGGTTAGCTTTCAAATGGGTTTACCGAGCCTAATGTCTATAGCAGATCCCAAATTTTGACAAACTGCATGGTCTTTAATAAATTCCATGACAATCTTTCGGACCATGGAAGATGTTCAGATGTTGGCCTCCGTCTTGCAAAGATCAGAAGCAATAACACTTCTCATTCCTCCTATACGAGAATAACAAAATTGGAGAAACATCTAGGGCAACTATAACTCTTCATAGATTTCCACAGATTTCCATAAAAATAACTGGCAGATATTGTTTATATATAGATTTCAACGAAAAGCAACAAATTACTTACGAAAAGGCGGATTTTCAACAAATGTATAGCTAACACAAAACCGTAAACAAAAGTTTTGGTAAATAATACAACTGAGATGGCCACTTACGATATGATTGATGATATCGATTAATTGCAATTGCGATGAACTATCGATTCCTTCGATAGCATAATAATTTTTATTACTATTAGATTCTATTTTCAATTTCCCCACTATCGATATTATTATTATTAATTATTTGCCTGAAATTCCCATATTATAGACAATATCGTATATTTGCTCGAAGAATATTTGCTCGCAAATATCGATACTATCGATATTTTTCCAGCCCTAGTAAGTAATATCATTTTGAGAATGCGAGATATAAATACTGATATAAAGTATCGATATTGTAACTGCCTAGAGATGTGCTTTTGACATATAAACTTTTTTATTGTTATATAGATTTGGAAGTATTATATATGTATGCAGTTATATATACACAATCAATATCTGCTCTATAGAAGTAAGGAAGGAAGAAGAGGTGCAATGCTTTAAGGAATGTGGGAATTATATGAAATAATTTGGACTAAAATAGACTTGAACTTGTAGAGCTGATATATGATATAGTTATTCGATTTCGTCAATTTATTAGGAAAGCTCCACCACTGAGTGAATATAATAAATGAAGAAGTACTCGGAAAAACAGAAATATAATCGATTTATTGTTTTACGCGGATCATTTTGGCGACATATCTTAAGACCTATAAACGTTTTTTACTATATGTATTATAAATATATTGTGGGGTTTTATAACAGCAACATATAGTGGCACGATCCTTATGAGGTAAGGCGGTAGATAATAATGAATCTTGGAAGTACGTGAACTTTCAGTCCAGTACGTTAGAATATATGATCTAGTGGTCCGATCCGGCCGATTCCGACAAATGTGCTGACGCATAACAAAAGAGTACCAAATTTCATTATATTAGCTTAAAAACTGAACGACTAGTTTGCATATATACCGACGGAGCAGAGGACGGAAGGACAGACGGACATGGCTCTTGACTTCTTCATGATCTTCAGTGAAGGAAGGAGAAAAAAGACAAATAGTGCTTCAGGCTTTGACCCGATGGGGCTGTTATGGCCCTATAATAATAATGTTAATTATAATTTTTATTTTTATTTTTTTTATTGTGGCTATAACAACCCTATCGGGTCACAGCCTGAAGCACTTGTTTCCTTCATTTCTAGCTTGTTTTACGTGGGTGGATTTCAAATCCTACGCCACAACCTAGTTTTTCAAGGAAGGTCATGCTAAGTATATGAGTGGGACTCGAACCCAACACATCTTGATTCGCGGGACAGTGAGCTATCCATGGGCCCACTGAGGCTCCATTATAATTATAGAACAATAAATTCTATCAGTGTATTTCTGCCATTTTGTCGCCCCTCCGTAGCCTGTTTTCCTTAACAAGCGGCACCTGTGAGCTGGCACCTGACTCCCAGTTACCACCGACCGCCTGCAGCCCGCCTCCAATGCCCCTCCCCCCCCCTCATGTGTGTGTGTGTGTGTGTGTGTGTGTGTGTGTGTGTGTGTGTGTGTGTGGCATGTGGGGCGAGGGGCACACTAGATGCAAAGACAGACCCAATGCTAGACCAGCTACACCCGTCATCCCAGCGCCCTGTGCTCTAAGTGGAATATGTTTTATTTAGCATTTTTAAGTGTTTGCAGCGCCCCATGCCCCGAGACCCCATAAGTCAACCGGACCCCACAGTCCCCCCCCCCCGAAAGCCGCCCCCTACAGGCTGCGTTTTGATTGTTGTGCTGCAGTTGTTGTTGTTGTTGTTGGTGTCGCTGCTGCTGCTGCTGCTGCTTGAAGCAAGAAATAATAATTATTGTTATAGAAAGGACAAAGTATAATTTCAGATATGTAGCATGCGCTCAAGGGGCCCAACCCCGAACCACCCCGACCCACCCAGGCGGTATGGGGGTCGCCAGGACCAGCTCGTTGCACTCAGGCTCAAGACAAACAGAAATAGAAATTAATGAGTTGATATAAGGCGCTACAACAACAACAACAAAAAAAGTGTATCTGTATGTATATATTTCTATATATATAAAGAAAAATCTGAAGGTGACAACATTTGTTAGAGCTGGCAAAAGAGCGAGATGCATTGCCTGCACGAGCAGGACGGCAAGAGGCCATGTGGGCTGCTCTGCAGGACCTGTCAATTAGATGTGAGTTGCTCTTGTTGTAGTTGTTGTTGTTGTAGTTGTTGTTGTAGTAGTTGTTGTTGTAGTTGTTGTTGTTGTAGTTGTTGTAGTTGTTGTTGTTGTTGAGGTCGTTGGGTTACTTGGGCACAGTTGGGTTAGCCCCGTAAGCCCAGTAAACTGCAGGCAATTGGCAAGCGCCTACTCCAATAATATCGAACTGCCTAGAATATCATGTCGTTTATTATTATCAGATTTCCTATTATTAGTATGGTATATGGTCATAAAAACCCCATCGGGTTAAAGCCTGAAACATTATTTTCCTTTATTTCTGCTTCCTTCACTGAGGAACTCAGATCTCCTAACTATAAACAAATCAGAATTTTGTCCAAACTTTTTTCGTCTGATTTCAACTATGTCCAAATGTTGAACCACTTTCTCTTAATGAAATCCAAGGCTCTTATTATTATTATCATTATTATATGACTATAACAACATTATCAGGTCAAAGCCTGAAGCACTATTTTCTATTTTCTGGGTGGATTTCATGTTCTAAGGGGCCTCGGTGGTCCAGTGGATAGCGCACTGTCCCGCCAAACAAGAGGCGCGAGGTTCGAAAGGGTTGTTATGGCCATATAATAATAATTTCAAGTTCTACGCCACAGCCTAGTTTTTCTAGGAGGGTCATGTCTATATCGACATGTGTGGGACTCAAATTTGCACCTCTTTTTTGGTGGGACACTGGAATACCGAGGCCTCCCCAAAGCTCTTCTATTGCCTTGAAAATTGGGATACGGAGTTATGAGTACAAGCGTCGGAGTGAGTATATAAAATGTAAGAAAGAATTATCTTCGGCGCACCGAAGATTTCATACTCTTTTCGAAGATTATTATTATATGGCCATAAAAACCCCATCGGCTGAAAGCCTGAAGCATTTTTTCCTTTGTTTCTGCTTCCTTCACTGAAGAACTATTTCGTTTACGTGGGTGGATTTCAAATCCTTGTTTTTCGAGGAGGGTCATGCCTATATCGACATGAGCGGGACTCGAACTCGCATCCTTTGTTTGGTGGGGCTGTGCCCTATCCACTGCTCCACTGAGGCCAATTTCAAAGATAGCGGTAGATAATAAAGAATCTTGGGAATATGTAAGCTTTCAGACCATTGCGTTGGAAAACATGATATATATGAGCCGATCTTTGGTTATATGGCAGCAACATGATATAGTGGTCCAATCCTTATGAGGTAGGGCGGTAGATAATAACGAATCTTGGAAGTACGTGAACTTTTAGTACAGTACGTTAGAAAATTTGATATAGTGGTTCGATCCGGTCGGTTCCAACAAATGTGCTTTTGTACAGACGTACCAGAGGCCGGAAGGACAGACGAACATGGCTCAATCGATTTCTTTTGTCCTCCTAACCATTCTGAGTTGAACTTTTTGGAGGTCTACGACATTTCCTTCAATGATTACACATTTTTGGACAAAGTGAATATATTCACTATTTTCTTCGAAAAGAGTATATTAGGAGTATAAAATATTAGTTTTATCGCTTTTTTAATTGATAAATGTGTATTTCAAACTTTTTATTAGTGTAATTCGTATCTGGCAGTCATGCCACTTTATATATATGTCATAGATTGCTCTGAAATTCTATATATGTTTCATGATATTTTAATCATGTAAAAGACAAACAAAAGTTACATCGGAAATTGGGACATCTGCATAACTTCTATTCATCCTTTGGTACACTTTTCACTTTCTTTACTCATCTACTTTCTGCAAAAGATTCAAATTTTATTATAACTTTTTATAGTGCAAATTTATATAGCTTTTTACCTTAGTTGAAGTATCCACTGGTTCAAGATTGGCACTCTCCTTCTGCAATGCGTTGGTCTCATTGTTTTCTTGTTGGACTTCTGAACCACTCTCAATGCTTCCGCTGGGTTTTTCCTCAATGCTTTTCTTTGCGACATCTTTATCAGGTGATTTCGGATGCTCTTTTAATTGAATCAAAAAGCGTTCATAATGCTTGGTAATTTTTGGTTTAGGGGTGCGCCTCATGAGTCCCAACTGAATCCGAACACGATTCATTGGAGTAACTGGACGATTCGGTTCATAATTAGTCGGAAGTTCCAACAGAGGCTTCTTCGCATGGTTATGGCTTAGTTTCGAGTCAGACGAAGCCGATCCACTCGAAGCCCCCTCCATTGCATTAATTCGTTTTGCACTAGGGCTAGAGTTCGGTTCAACCTCTTCGTTTGCACGCTTTTCGGCCGCCATCTTGGTTTCGACCAAATCCAATACATTCCCCTTGTCTAAATTGACTTTTTGGGCATTGATTTCATGGGATGCATCTGCCTTTGCACTATCACTGATACGACACATATATCAAAGAGTATAATTTTGTAGATTTAGATACTTACGTGTTGTTCTCCATGATTTTCTCTAGATTTTTCCAATTATCTTGCAGGAATTCTTACAGAACGACGTGAACACCACTGCGCTTGCTAAAGAACTTGAGGAAGTGTTGGACAACTCAAGAGTGCTGCAAAGCTCCATATTTTCTGCGATGAAAAAATACTAGATATTGAAATTGGACACCGATTCTTTTGTGAAAACGCTGCATATTTATTTATTGAATTTTGATATTACTAATTACTCTACTGAGATAGATTTGCTATTTAGTAAATGCTTATATAGATGTGAACAGTATATAAAGGGAGTATATTATTTCAAATTTATTACTTGTAGTCGCTCCTCTTAACTATCGCAATCGATAGTTGGTCAATCAAGACAAATCGTGGGAAATTTTACGCTTTTGTGGGTATGACATATCTATCTGTATTGGGAATGTAAAAACCATTGCAATGAGAACCATTAAAAGTATAATTATTATTATGAAACATATATATTCATGATCAGCTTAATTTCGATAGCCAAGTTAAAGTAGATCCGAATATACCACATATGGATCAAGTTGAAGATTTTTGAAGATATTTTTCATCGGATAAGCATTTTTCAATAAATTGACAAAAAACTTTTCAATACTAAAGATATTGCTCTCAAAAATTGTAAGGATTACAAAATGCAAAAGATATTTGCCAAAATTTATATATTCGATTACCCAGGCACCCAGTTAATATGTATACCCTAAATCTGGCATATAAATCATGTATATTAATTGACTCCTTAAAAAAAAAGTAAATTAAAAATAGGTGCAATTGTTTTTTTTTTTTTTTTTTATTTCATTTTCAATAAGTCAATTTTCAAAAGCTTTCACTAAGGAACGTGAGTCAGTTTTATGATGGAAATGTTGCTCTATTTGTTTCCGCTTGGCGTTGTTGACATTCCAAAGGTGAAGCAGGGTGTAGTGGTAAAGTTCTGTCGGGATGTTCGGATGGGATCCTGTTTGCGTCTTACATACCTGCGCATCCCCGATGAGAAGGTAAGTAAGATGGAGACATGTTCGCATCGGCCCATCCCCACAGAACTTCGCCACTACATCCAGGAGACGATTGTCCTGTTGCACGATATCTAGGAGTTAATCGGCCCAATCAGCAATATTGAAGTGGGAGATTTGGCACTGATGAAACACCTGAAACACGTGCCTAAAAGCGTTTACGGGTCGAGTGAGTCTTGCCAGGGGATTCCTCTAGATTGAAGCAAATTTTCATCACATCTGCTTCGCGGTCTGCTGGTGTTTTGGTTGATAAGTAAACCGCATTGGCCGGAACGGAGTGCACTAAAAATTTCCGATTTATAGAATCAATGAGACTTTTTAGGAGAAGAATACTCACAAGTGTTGGACATCGGACATCGTTGGCATCTTGGGGTGCATTTCGGAAGGACTTAATTTAATTTATTTGGCCTTAAGGCTGATCACTTCGGATGGAATGCAGAACTTAAAAATGGTTGAATTTGGAAGTTTTGCAAGAAATGTTCTCTTTTGACATAAAATTTTTTCACATTGTGCTCAACTGTGTGTGTCCACTAGTTCTGGTAGCACATTCATAGGGCTAAAGATAATATCAATAACAATCGTTTGTTATTGGTATCGATAGTTTGTTCAATAGAACCGCCAATCAAAGTTTATTCTTGGTCGTAGAACTACTATCGATGCTGCTACCAGCACCCAACAAATATACACATACCCTTGAACACAATGTCAAGCTTTATTTATATCTAAAATACTTTTTTCTTTTATTTTTATATTTCCAATCTAACAATAAGTAAATTTTATGAAAAATCTTATATATAGCCTTTTTTAATACTGACTAGGAACATACCAATAATATCATAACCTTCGCGAAAGCTATATATAGTATATTATGGCTCATATTGGAAATTAAATTGCATAAAATCCATCCAACGATGTCCGAAAGTCTACACCTTGGAAGTATTATAGTCCTCATAAATCCTTTTAAAATTAGAAATCGGCAAATTGTTGCACATTGTGATCCGGCCAATGGAATTTATTTATGAACCAATATTCCAGGAACTAAGGAATTGGAGGAAGTTTGTCTATCCCTTATAAAAAAATAATTTTTTTGCAAAACTCAAGTTGTCTTCTCAACTGGATCTATGAAAGCCGGCTATTTCACCTCCTGAACATTGGGAACATTCAATCTAAAGTCGTGGACTTTACGTTATATGTGCCCAAT
>JBANCY010001266.1:0-12368 GCA_037040045.1 Phorticella flavipennis | reverse complement strand
TTATTATGCCAATTCCCAGTTTGCGTAGTCTAAATCACACATATATAGTGGGTTACAGAATGTTACTCCGCTTGGCAATGTTATATTACTGCTTGTATAAACATAGTTGCCTACTGTGAAAACTGGAACTTTGTACATTTTTTCTTGTTCTAAATCTTGCAAAGTTTTTAATACTTCGTTGCGTTCTTTTTCGGTGGTTGCTGCGGAAAGTGCTTCTACTGCTTCATCAAAAGAAGTATCGCCGCCCCATACTTTGCTGAATAATGCATCCGTGCTTAGGTACTCGCTATACCATTCGTCCACTGAAAAAGCAGATTTTCCTTTAAAACCTAGATCGTAGTTGCGTGTTGTGAAAAGGTCGGTTGTACCATCATTGGACAATGTTGCTTCCACAGTAAGACCTGCTTGCTCTAGGTAATATACAACTGTATTAATTAAATCGATGGACGTTTGGTCATTGTTGTAGTAACAAATTTTGAAAATACGGCTGGTGTCATAACCAGAAGCAATGATATCTTGTTTTGCTTTATCTGCATCAAATTCATAACTGAAGCCATTATATGCATCCCAGCTATCTGGTACGCCGCTATTTAATACGGTTGCACTTGGATACAATGTTGCAAGAGACGCACGATCGATTGCTTCAATTACGGCCGCACGAACTGCTTCATTTTCCATTGCGGTGTTTTCATTGCCATCTGTTCCTTCAATATTGAACAAAAAGTACTTATAGAATAAAACGTCTACTTCATTTGAAGTGAAATTGCTTAAATCATCCATGCCTTCTACTAAATCCGATGCGTTTCCATAAACATAGTCCGTCATGCCAGATTTTGCAGCTGTTAAATAATCGGTTACATAAGATACTGTCACTTTTTCAATTTTGGGTGCTGTGCCTTCGTAATTTTCGTTTAATTTTAATGTGAAATAGTTTCCTTCCACAAATTTATCTATTGTATACATACCAGAAGTTACCGGGCTTTTCCAATATTCATTGGATTCAATGGTTAGTGGGTCTGCATCTTTTAGAGAATGCTCTGGCAAAATAGCAAATTGTCCCAAAATATCTAGCAAAGATGCATAGGGTGTTCCTAAAGTAATAGTTAATACGTTACCTTCTGCACTCATTTGGGCAATATTGGTAAAAGCAGACGTATAAATAGAGTTTACAACCGCTGATTTTTGGGCTGCTTCAATAGAAAAAATCACGTCATCTACAGTCAAATCTTCGCCATCACTCCATTTCAAACCATCTTTTAAAGTGATTGTATACACTAAGCCATCTTCGCTAACTTCGTAGCTTTCGGCTAGGTCTGGCTCAATACTTGTTAGAGTACTGTCTGCAATAAAAAATGAGCGGAACATTAAGTTTGTTGGCATGGTACGATTTAGCCAAGGAGAAGGAACTTGTGTATCTTTAGTAGAACCATCTGTTGTAGAAAGAACCAGTTGTAAACTATCGCTGCCTCCTGGGGCTGCTGTATTGGTAGATGCGGCTGTATCTGTACTTGTTTGCGAGGTTGAACTAGATTGTTCACTTCCACAACCTGCCAAAGAACCAACTAACATTACTGCTGCAAGTGCAGCTGCTAAATATTTTTTCAATCTATACTCTCTACTACTAAAAATTATGTAATAAAAAAAGCACCTGCTAATAGCAGGTGCTTTAAATTTATTCATTTGTATGACAAAAAAGAGAGAACTTTTCTTCTAAAAAACTGCTTATTTTGTTCTTACTCGCTTTTCTCAGCGCTTTTTTTAAGTAAAAATATTCCTGCTACTTGAGCAATATCTGTTACCAATATTGCCACTGCCTTAGAGTTCGCGAATACCATTGGACCACTAAATGTATTCAATGCAAAGAATAACACAATAGAAACAATACCGATAAGCGCACCGATAATGCCAAATATTTTCTTATTCCCTGCTTTAAAACCAAAGACCAACAATACCACACTTAGTATTATACTAATAATCGTTAAAATTAATGCTAGTGCACTCCATGTATTATCACTATCGGATACATTGGAAAGTGGTATTTCTTGAGAGATCGACTGATCTGAATTGTTAGTTGAATTGCTTTGTGAAGAAGGCGTACTTTGGTTTTCTACATTGCTTGACGTAGTATTCTCACTATTTGTGCTAGTGGTTGCATTTTCACTAGAGCTACCAGTTGTATTTTGGGTAATCAAACCACTTTTTACACCATCGGTTGCTTTTGAATTTGCATTGGTCCCTTTATTGCTGCCAGTTGTTTTATTTCCACTGCCTGTTTGATTCGGGGTTTTTGAATTTGCTATTGTATTTCCACCATTACTGCTGTCATTTGAGTCTTTATCATAAGTCGCTACTAACACCAAATTTCTATCTGGCATGCTACTGTAGAAATTCCACTTATTGTCAGTTCCTACTTCTACCCAAGACGCAAAATGATGTCCGCCAACGTTTGGCGCATTTACATTTTCTACTGCATCACCTGCATATTTAACATTTTTTTCAATTTCTTTTAGGTCATATGTTAAATAGGTTACTGTATACTCTGTATGTTCCCATTTTGCTGTTAAGACAATATCACAATCGGGCATCAATGTACCAAAATCCCATTGTTGTCCCTGTTGGTCAAACCAACCTAGGAAAGTGTAACCATACAGTTTTGGCTCACTTGGTTGAGGAACATTTTCATTATATGCAACTGAAATTATATCTTTTGCATTCAGCTCACTGCATACAAATATTACTTCGTATTTATTTACAATATATCTTGGATACAAAGTAACATTTTTATTAGGCATTGTGGTTTGCTCAAAGTTCCAATAATAACCAGCTGTAGGCGATGTATACCAGCCAATAAAGGAATGTCCTTTTTTCGCTGGATTTTGGGCTGGTGCATCTGCTTTTTGTCCATAAACAATAGTCTGAGTTGCAGGGTTTGTGCCATTTCCTTGCGTATCGAAAGCAAGGGTATAGCTATTAATACTCCATTGTGCATAAACCGTAGTATCTGCAGAAATTGTCATGCCTACTGCCACTGGTGAACCTGTGCCATCTGCTTTCGTGTTCCATCCGGTAAACGTATAGCCTTCACGCACTGGATCACTTGTTGGCAATTCTGTTAGCGTACTTACTGGTTCAACAAGCTGAATTATTTTGGGATCTGCTTGCACTTGAGCACCATTTCCATCAAAATCAACAAGTGTTACCGTGTTTGGTATCACAGTTACAGTAATTGTAATTTCTGTATTTTTGCTTGTTTTGAAAGTTACATCATAGTTTGAAGTTATGCTTGGTGTATAAACTACCTGTGTAATTTCAACTTCTTGGTTCATAGTCGCTTGGTCTACACTCCACGCTTTCACTTTTGCTTTTTCAATGTATTCTGCGTCGGTCAAACCAGCTTCTACTTCAAATGCTTTTAGAGAGAACTCTTCTGCACGAATTGCTTCCATATTCTCAGTATTTACTTGTGCTCCCACTGTTACATAAAGGGTTAACTCTGTACCATTTTGGGTGGTATAAACAACAGGGTAAGTGCCATCTGCAGCATTTACGGCAGATGCATTTACGTTAATCGTTGTAAGATCCATATCAGTGGTTACACCTGCGTTATCCCAGCTCCATGCAATAATATTTCCTTTTTCAACATAATCGATAGAACCTGCTAGGACTTCTTGTGCCGTTAATACGAAATTTTTACCCATAATAATTTCTTGATTTTCTGGGTTTGGCTGTGAAATATATTGATCTAACAAAACATGTACGTAGGCTGTTACGCTGCTGCCTTTTTCACTTGTATATGTTACCGGATAAGTTCCTTGCTCCGCTTTCACAGAGTCCTTATTTACAGTAACTACATCTACAGATACACTATTATTGGTATTTTGCCAACCATGTGCATTTGCATTTTCAATATAATCTTCTTCGCTTAAGTTTTCTACTTCGCTTGCATATACTGTGAAATCATTTGCAATCAATGTTTCGCCTGTTTTTGTTCCATCTGGGCCTATTGGGTCTACCACTGCATGATCTGAATTTGTAATAGTAATCCATGAATCTTTTTGCACTTTGGTGGTATTGGTTTGATAAGTTACTTTGAAAGTGCCTTCTAAGCCTTGGTTTACAGCGGTGTCAAATTCACTTTTATCTTTTACTATTACTGGAATCGGTGTGTTTTTTCCATCTTGTTTCCATGCTCTTGCAGAAGATCCATCTAGTAAATCTTGGTCTTCTGCTTCTTTCGCAGCATCTTTTTTCATTGAAAAATTGTTTGCTACAATTACTTCGCCATTTTTAATGGTCAAGTCTGTATCATCACTAACGGTTACCCATTTTTCTGTAGTTTTTGTGCCTTTTTCTGTCATATAGTAAACAATATAAGAGCCTTCTTTTGCTTGTATATTACTGATATCTGCGTCTACTACATCTACATCAATTTTAGGCTCGCTTTCGGACCAAGTCCATGCTTGCGCACCAGACTCTTTGATATAGTCTTCGGTTTTGAAGTTTTCTGCTTGTTCTACTGTAATGATAATATCGTTTGCAGTAATCGCTTCTTTGTTCATAGGATCAACTACAGGAGTACCATCAGAAACAGTTACAAGGCCCTCTACTTTGGTACCTTTTTGTGTTGAATAGATTACGGTATAAGTACCCGCTTGGCCTTGTACAAAATTGCCTTTATCTACCTGAATCTCAGATGACGGAATCGTCGTCACAGGTGTTAGGCTTGCCTGCCAAGAATATGCTACTACGTTTGCTCTATTTGCACCTACAAAATCGGCAGCAGCATTTAATGATTTAGATTCTTCTACCGTTACACTAAAGTTATCAGCTGCAATAGATTCTCTTTTTTCGCCGTCGATAACTGTATTATCACGATCTGATACAAACACTTGTGCTTCTACAGGTGTTTTGCCAGTTGGAGTTTTATATACAACTGTATATATACCCATAGCCGCTTGTACTGCATCAGCTTCAACAATAATGTCAGCTTGTGATTTTGCACTAGCTGCACCATTTGCATCATATGTCCATGCATACACGTTGCCTTTTTGAATATACTCTTCTTTGGTCATTTCAGCTACTTCACTTACATTTAGGTAAATGTCGCTTGCTTGAATTCCCTCTTCCGTATTGGTAACAACATGGTTTGATTTTTCTACTGTCATTTTAATCGTGATAGAAACACCTAGATCCGTTGTGAAAGTAACATCATATTGCCCTGTTTCTTTCACGGCAGGTTTTGTTACGCTAACACTGTCTAAAATGTTAGTCGTTTGGCCTGTAGCCATATCCCAGCTCCATGCGCTTACCGATGCTTTGGTTTTATAGGCATCCTCTTGCAATTCTTTCGCTTCTTCTAGAGAAACTGAGAAGTCATACGCTTCAATTGCTTGATTTTTGTCTAGATCCGCCATTCCATTTCCTAAAACAACGAGTGAATATTGTTTTGTTCCTTCGGGATTAATTTCGTTATTGGCTTTTACTGTAAATACATAAATCCCTTTTTGCGTTGGAATACCAGAAATTTCTCCCGTGGTCGGATTCATACTTAAACCAGCCGGCAAGTTGCTTGGGCTATTGTTCTCTACACTCCAAGTCACATTATTGCTAGGGCTTGCTGTTACTGCAAGTGCACCACTTGTATATACTTGGTTTAATTTTGCAGTTGGCAAGCTTTGTGTTGTAATAACAGGTGCCTGATCTACAACTAGGTTAAATTGTTTTGTGGAATCTGGTGAAATTGAGTTGTTTGCTGTTACGGTAAATTCAAACTCACCTGCTACTGCTGGGGTTCCTGTCAGTTTTCCTTCAGAAGTAACTGTCATACCTGCTGGCAAGTCGCCTTCCCAGCTCCATACAGTTGGAGCATTAGAAACACCTTTTTCAAGGGTGAATTGCAAGTCAGTGTAAGAAACTCCTACCACACCATTTGCAATCGTTGCATTTGCAATGGTTGGTGGGGTATATACAGGAATTGTGTATGTTTGTGTTGCTTTTGGTGTTACACCATTGTCAGCTTGCAAAGTAAAAGTATAGCTTTGATTATAAGTGCTTTCTACTGGTGTACCAACAATTTTTGCTGTTTTACTGTCTACTTCTTTAAGCGTTAGACCTTCTGGCAAGCTACCATCAATAATTTGCCAGCTCATTTCTTCTGGGTCACCAGAAGCAGTTATAAATTGCTCATATTCTTCGTTTGTCACTGCATAAGGAAGTTCTGTTGTGTTAATTACGGGACCTGCAAAAATTTTAATAGTATATTCTTTTGTGTCCGCTTTGCCTTTACCATTGCTTGCAGAAATTGTGAACTTTTGTTCTTCTGCTTTGGTTGGTTTACCATAAATGCCTATTTTGCCGTCTTTTTCTTTTAGTTCTAGGCCGGCTGGTAAATCGCCACTCACAATGTTCCAAGTAATTGTATCTGGGTCGCCTTCAGCAGTTAGTAAAAATTCATAATCTTGCCCAAGGCTACCGTTATTTACAGTGCCATTGGTAATAGATGCTGATTTATAGATACGTACTTTTAATTCTTTTGTTCCACTACCTGCTGTGTTGCTTGCTTTTACAACAAAAGTGAATTCGCCGTTTTCAGTAGGGGTACCAGAAATTTCACCAGTTGTGCTTAATGCCAGCCCTGCTGGTAATTTTCCAGATTCTACTTCCCACAAGAAGCCTGTGTTTGGCGTTCCTACTGCGGTTAGTTGCTGTGTATATTCTGCCCCTACCAATCCCTCTTTTAAAGCGATTTCATCAATAATAGGCGCTTGGTCTATTTGAATTGTAAATTCTTTACTGTAAGGCGTGCCAACATTATTGCTTGCCTGTACTGTAAACGTATGTTGTCCTGCAGTACCTGCTTGTGGAGTACCCGTTATTTTACCTGTTGTTTTGTCTAAAGATAAACCATCAGGAAGAGTTGTACCATTTACAAGTGTCCATTCAAAAGTAGCGGGTTCACCTGTTGCAATTAGGGTAACATCGGTATCGCCATTTTTATATGCGGTGCCTATTACGGCACTTGGTAAGTTATTTTGTGTTGTAATAGTAGGCTGCTGTTTTACATAAATAGAGAAACTTTCTGTTTTACTGTCAACAGTATTGGTCGCTGTTATAGAAAATGTGAAATTACCCGATTTACTTGGAGTACCAGAAATTTCGCCTGTGGTTGGATTAAGTGAAAGCCCTGCTGGGAAATCTCCACTTACTGCCCATGCATGAATAGCAGGAACACCAGCACCTGTAATAGTTTCCGAATATGCGGTGCCTACAATACCATTGCCTAGTGTTTTTACTTCAATACTAGGACGTTGGTTAATTTGAATTGTTAGTTCTTTTGTTCCGTTTGGCAATATACCATTCTCTACTCTTGCTATAAAAGTGAATAACCCTGTTTCAGTAGGTTTACCTGTTAGTTTACCATCTTGTGTAAGGGTCATTCCATTGGGTAGTGAACCATTGTTTAAATACCATTTAAATGTATTGGGGGTTCCAGCTGCTTGCAATTGGAATTCGGTATATTCTTCGTTAATAATTCCGCTTGGAATATCGGATTTTTCTGTTGTAATACTTGGTCCACTATTTACCGCAATAGAATATTCTACGGTATTTATTTCGTCTCTACTATTTTTAACTTTTACAGTAAAGGTGCTCTCGCCTACTTCAGTTGGTATACCAAAAATTTCTCCTGTGGTTGAATTAATTGTTAAACCAACTGGCAAAGAACCAGAAGAAATAGACCAGGTTACTGCTGGATACCCTACAGCTGCTAGTTTCGTTGTATATTCTTGGTCTTTGGTTGCGCTAGCAAGTGCGCCCGATGGCGTGGTAATTTGGGGTTTTTGCACAACTACAATAGTGTAGCTTACTGTTGCTGCTGGGTTAATTCCGTTGCTTACTTGTACAACAATTGGAAATTCGCCAGTTTGATTTGGCGCACCACTTAAAACACCTGCTTGTGTCAAGGTCATGCCCGTTGGCAAAGAACCTTCTGTTATCTTCCATTCCATTGCTGCTGGGTAGCCTGTTGCAGTTAATGTTTCTGATTTATCTACACCGTAAGTGCGTTCTGCCGGGGCTGCACTCGTAATTGTAGCAGGTGCATTTACAATAAAGTTATATGATTTTTCAGCATTTGGCTCTACACCATTACTTGCCACCACGGTAATAGTATGTTTTCCGTAAACTGTTGGGGCACCTTTTAGAACGCCACCAGTGGTTAGATTCATGCCAGCTGGCAAGCTAGTTCCATCTTTCACTTTCCATGTGAAAGTTGCCGGAGTACCTGTTGCGGTCAGTTGAAAGTTTGCATATTCTTTGTTTAATTCGCCTGCCGGCAATTCTTTGGTTGTAATTTCTGGCGGGCCAACAGTAATAATAATTTCATATTCTTTTTCGGCAGAACCGATACTATTGGCTGCTTTAATTTTAAAAGTAAAAGTACCAGCTTGTGTTGGTGTCCCTTTAATTTCACCTGTTGCTGTATCCAGCTGTAATCCACTTGGCAATGTGCCATTAGATACACTAAAGGTAATTGGTGCGCCACCTTCAGCCACTACTTTTTGAGAATAAGCTGTTTGAGTAGCACCACTTGCCAAAGACTCTGTTGTAATAACAGGAGTTTTGCCTGCCCAACCTGCATAGTAAGTTACGTCTTTGGTTGGCATTTTCACTTTATTCGCTTCAATGGTGCAATTTTCATCTGTATACCAGTTAGTAAAATTATAACCTGTTTTGGTAGGTTTCTTTTGACTATCTAGGCTAATAACACTATCTGCTAAAGCGATTAGTGGACTAGGGACAGTATTTGTATCTCCACCGTTGGCGTTAAAAGTAATTGTAATATTATTTGCCGTCCAGTGTGCATAATAGGTTACATCTGTCTGGGGCAGAGCAAGGCTATTTGGCATTTTATTGCCGTCTTTTGCCGCATCATACCAGCCAGCAAAAGTATAACCTTCTCGTGTAGGCTCTGTTTTAGTATGCTCTTGCAAATTTAGCACATCATCAGGTTTGCCAGAAAGTTTTTCGGGTATTCCCACCACTGTGGCACCGTCTGCGTTTTCAGCAAAAGTAACCGTGGTTTGTCTGGTCCATACCGCATAAAAGTTTACTGAATTAGTCGTTACTGTATAGGGGGTTCCAGCGGCATATATTGTACCAGTGCCATCTGCATTCGTAGCCCAACCACTGAATACATACCCTGGACGATCTTGCAATTTTGAAGCGTCTAGCAATGTAGTCTCACTATTAAGATCCACATTTTCAATTTGCACTTCGCCGTTCCAGTTTTCATCATATATAACAGCAGATTGCCCTTTTATCAAACGATAATAGGTGCCTGCATTAGATGTTGCATTAGGGGTATTGTAGTAGGTTGTTAATAATTTATCTGTGTTCGCAAAGGTTTTTGTTCCGTCGGTTCTTCGCCAAACGTTGTCGGCAAAATAAGTTGTATGATCCACAAGACTGTTTAGCCCGTTTAGTTTGCCTGTTATATTGGCACTTAGCTTGATTTTAGAAGGATTAGTAAAAGCAAACGAAGGATAACCTGAAGCTGGTCTAACATTTGTCAAGTTCCAACTTGATAAATCAAAGTAGTTATATTTACCACTGTTATCAAACATTGAAAATGAAATATCAACATAAGTTGGGTTCCAACTGGTCAAAATAACTTCTTCTAACGAAATGCTATGTGCCGCAAAATGCGCCATATCAGTAACTTTTTTACCTTCCCAATTTGGCAAATTCAGAATTTTAAGGGATGAACTATAAGTAAACATTAGTTTAACTGTTAGCAGGTCTGGAACATTCCAATCTTTTAAACCAATAAGATCTTCTGTAGAAATTAGAGACGTGGAGAATGCAAACATTCCTTCCATTGTTGTCACAGACTTTGGATTCCAGCCTGTAAAATCAACATTTTTAATGCCAGAAGCAATTTTTTCCTCGCCACCGAACATATAAGACAGGGTTGTAACTTTTTCCACATTCCAGTTTGGCATGCTAACACTTGTCAGCAATGGATTGCAGTAGAACATATAGCTCAAATCTTTAACGTTTTCTGTCTTCCAGTTTGGTGCATTAACGCTTGTTAACTTTGGATTTTTGGCAAACATATAGCTCATGTTTGTAACAGCCGAAACATCTAAATATTCCAAACCTTCAAACGATTCCAAATTTGGCATATTGGAAAAAAGGCTACTGGCATTTTCGGCTAGTTTTACATTGCCCGCACTGCCATCAACCACGATTTTTTTCACTTCGCTATTTTCATACCATGGGATATTAATAGTCCCACCGGTGTTGCCAAGGGTTTTATCCACTCCGCCAAATAAAGTCACTGTACCACTTGATGCATCAAAAGTGTAGCTTACATTACCATAAACACCACTCGTAGCAATCAGTCTGCCTTCAATGGCAATATCCTCTTCTTGCAATTCGTCAAGTACATCCAGTTCACTTTCTGGAGAAACAGTGGTTATATCGCTTTTACTTAGGTCTGCATTTTCACTATTCATGGAATCACTTGAAGTAGAAACGCTTTCCTTTGTTTTGTCAGCATCTTCTTCAAGAGATGCACTGGAAGAATCTACCTGCGTAGCTACTTGTGTGAGGTCAGTTTGTTCGCTTGAAGTAACTTCACTGGTTATTTCTTTTGCCTGCACAAACAATCCCAAATTGCTACCTACTATAAGCACCATAGCTAAAGTTACACTCGTAATACTGATCATAATCTTTTTTATTTTTGTGTTTTGCTTTTTCATTTTTTCTCCTTTTTCTTAGAACTTTATCTATATAAACAGGATTGTGGGGGACAATCGTACTGATTGCAAAATTAAGGCGTAACAATAAAAATTTCTTGTCGATGAGCTGTATTTCCCGCAATGTTTGTAGCTTTAACATTTAAAATGTATTCTATGGGTTTCTCTTGAGATTTGGGTTTTAAGTTTTCTGTCGAAATATATATACCGCTTCCTTGCGAAACTAAATCTTCAGTTTCTTTTTGAATAATCTCCCAAGAAACTTCATTCGGAAATATATCTTCTACCACTATTTCAAAACGTATCGGATTTACTGTCCCACGTTGATTTTCTTCTGAGAATAACTTTAAACTTATTAGTGGTTTCTTCGTAGTTTGAATTGATATTTTGGGGATTTGTATCGATTTATCACTTGTTTTCGGTGTGATAATGCATGACTCTTTTTGCCAAAATGTACTATAAAAAAAATCGTCTTTGGCTAGCAAAGTTAGTTGTACGGTATAATTATTATTTGGAAGAAGAGATATATTCTCAAATACATATTTTCCATTTTTATCGGTTACCGTAGTAGCAACAACTTTTCCAGCATCATTTCGCAATTCCAACTTTTTGTTTTCAAGTAAACCAGCTGGTGCAATTATATCTTCTTCTTTTCCGCTTCTTTGAAGTACTATTTCACCATTAAGCGAATAATTTTGTACTTGAATTGGTAAAGAGGATGATTTTGTATCCGGACTATTCTTATTACTATTTGTAGTAACATTTATATCTGATTCTTCTGATTCCGTTGGTCTTTCTACAATAAACTCAGACTGCGGGGGATCACTCTGAGGCAATATTGTTTCAATTTCAATAGATGAAGAATTTTGTACCACAGTTAAAGACGAACTTTCATTTGCACTTACCAAAATAAATACTGTAAGAGGGACCACTACAATTCCTGCTAAAAGTGTATTGTGCAGCACACTATGTATATTTATCTTTTTTTTCACAGGTTTATTCTCAACAATTATTTTATCGTATGTTTCTATGTTGGGCATAAAACTTTGTAGCATATTGGGGGATAAAATATCTTTTGCTTCTTGGGTTAAAATTGTTGATATCATTCCAAAGTTTTGTTGAGACAAAAGATCGTGAGGATTTTGAAAAATTTCATGGATCATTAACTTCTTTTTAATGGTAGTACGCGCGCGGCGCAATCGGTGCTCTACCGATGCTGTGCTTGTATCTAGCACTTGGGCAATTTCAGGCTGTGTTAAAGACTCATAATAATACAGCAAAATTACAGTTTTATCTTTTTCTGCCAAATCATCAATTACTTCGATTAACAGATTTCGTTTTTCTTTTTTTTCTACATAATCACTTGGTATCATCCCGAATTGTAATTTGTCTTCTAATTCACCAATACTTTCCGTTGATACCTTTTGCTTTTTATTTTCAGCAGTTTTTATAATATTTCGGCAAGTATTTACTATAATTTTGTTTACCCATACCGGGTATGCTGAAGGCGAGCTAAGCCCCTGAATATTTTTATATATTTTTTCTAAAACTTCTTGCGCCGCATCTTCTCCATCCTGTTGGTTACCCATAATCTTTATACACATATAG